>JAMALN010000019.1:0-102216 GCA_023630115.1 Cutaneotrichosporon sp. PK4640 | reverse complement strand
GGACCCAGGTGCACCCAGTGGATCTAGTACACTCACAAACTCTCGTACCACCCCATTAATCAGGGTGCAACAAGGGTTGGCTTGGCGGGATCAAAAGGCCAAGGCAGAGCGCAGAGCGGCGTGCCCGCAGCGACCGCAGCGGAGGGTCCAGCAGCGACGCAGGCGACGCAGGTCATGCCCATCGGTCGGGTCTCACTCCTGCAACCCCACCCAGGCCACCCATGGCCACCCAGAGCCCCAGCGACCCAGCACTCGGCTTTGTCCGGGCGCCGAGACCGAGCATGGGTGGCTCGCCAAGGCCCGTCCCTTGCCCCTGGCACCCGACTCCCACTTTTTTGTTCTCCTCGTGCTCCCCGTGCACGGGGCCCGACACGGCGCGCTTGGATGCGGACGCGTTGCGCGTTGACACACCAGACACCTGACGACCTGGCATGCCTGACACCTGCCGCAGCGCAGACGCCAGGAGGCGTTTGCACTCCACATGCCACAGATCATTCAGATAGAGCGATAACTTGTGGACTGTCGCCTGGGAATCGCTGATATCGCCCCATGCCGACCTGGCCGGCCTCGGCCCGGGGCGTGTCCCCCACGCCCCTCAATCTCTCCGACCGCCTCGGGTGCTTGACATTAGTCACGGTATCGACGACACACAGAGTGACGCGCATCACGCGAGCGGAGTGTGACCGAGGTTGGCAGGCACGCTTGGAATGCGGCCGCAGCCGCAGCCAGAGCCGCGAATGCCGCACGCCGCACGCATCTGCAGGGCTGCAGACCTAGGCGCCCGGCGCTTGTGAGCCCGGAACAATGCTTCCAGGATCCGAGCATACGAGGATCAAAACACCAGAAGGCCTGGAGCATGAGCGTGCATGAAGTGCCTGCATGCCAGCCGCGCCTAGTCGAAACGTGGCAGGGCGTCGATCAGGCCAGCCAGCATGAATTAACGTTATTAATCAAGATGGATCAGCCGGCCAGGCGCGCGAGGTGGGCGAGGGCGGACAGCGGTGTCCGTGTCCAATCGGGAAGCTACGTGCCTCGAGTGTCATGTCTGATGCCATGCGATGCCACCCAACCAACGCGACGAATGACGACACTGCCTCGCCCCTTCCGCAGCTCTTCCTCTTCCCGACATGGGACATGGGTATTAAGCAACTCTTCACATTTCATCCGCCATCAGTTTTGTACGAGGCCTCAGATTCTAAGCACGCAGAGCATGCCAAGGAAAAGGGGGGGAGGGTAGGGAAAGAACACTCCTTCAGATCTTGTATCGTTGTCGTGTGATCGTTAGGGGGAATGGGGTGAAAGAGAGTCGCTTAGAGAAGCTTGTTGTCTACCCAGCGTCAGCGATACACTCTTCCTCACGTCACCCGCGATCACGCGAGCCACTACTCACCGTTGAAGGCCGAGCTGGCGCTGGGGTTGAAGCCAGTGGTCTGGCCGGTCGAGGCAAAGGCGTTGTCAGTGGCAGCGCCGAGCGACGAGGGGACGGCAGTCGACGAGGCACCGCCAAGGGTCGACGAGGCGCCGCCAACACGCGACGACGAGCCAAAGGTCGACGAGGACGAGGTCGAGGTCGACGAGAAGGTGGGGCCGGGGCGGTTGATGTTCACAGCAAGGCGGCGGAGGACGTTGAAGTAGAGGATCTCAGCGCCGCGGGTCGAGGGAAGGAAGACTGGAGCTGTCAGCCGGCGGCCACTAAATTGCGGCAAACACGCCCCACGGCAACACGCCCGACTCACGCCAAACAATGAAGACGCTCTTGAAGACAAAGTAGAAGGGAACCCAGTAGAGGATGGGGCGGAGCGCGACCGACTCGATGAGGTTGAAGGTACCGTAGACAATCTGTTTGAGTTAGTCACGCGACCCTCGACTGCACATCTCCAGCATCAAGCAGATGCTGATCAACTCACCCAGTAGGTGAGCCACTGCTTGTCGTCGTTGGTGCTGGGGCTCTCGAGGGCCTTGATCGAGAGGTAGGCGGGCAGGCCCCAACCGATAAGGTTGGAGACGGGCTGAGCGAGGCCAAAGAGGTTGAAGAAGATGAGAAGGACGGCGCTGTCGGGGTCAGTGACACGCTCCCCAGCTCCCATGGCAGCAAGACACTCACACGCCACCAAGACCCAGGACGCCGTACGCCTTGGGGATCTTAGTCTTGGCCTCGACGTCCCTCAGGACGGGGTACTTGTTGAGCTCGGCATCGAGCTGGCTGACCTGGCCCTGGAGAGCACGGCTCGCCTGCTGGACGTAGGGGTGGTTGACAAAGTTGTTCTTGATCTGTTGCGACTGAGGGGTAGCCATCTACGAGGTAGTCAGCATGATTAGGTCGGGGATCGATGCCCCTCTTGGTTGCCCTGTCGCCGTGGGAAGCGCAGCAAACGGCCAGCTCGGAGGGGAAGAGGTTGCTGAGCATTGAAACTCACTGTGAATGATTATCTCTTTGGTGGTAGAGTGAAGAGACGAGGGGGGAGGTCTAGGATTGACAGTTAAGAGGTGGATGAGAGAGTAGGTGGATGGATGGATGGATGGATGTGATGTAAAGAGAGGATGTGAGGAGATGAAAGGAAGAGGGAGGGGGGAGGAGGGGGAGTGTGGCCGGTGGGATGATGATGATGTCGTAGGGACTGCGGGTGGATTGCAGGGTAGGGGCTGTGGGCGGGTGTGTGCGTTTGGGTGGGTAGTGCTTGCTGGAAGATGACGATTGTCGTGGATCGGGGTCGGTTGCTCTGTCGCTCCTGTCGCTCTCTTCGCTCGCACGCACTCTGATCCAGGGTCTCGCTCCTTTTACTTTTGCCATGCAGGCGGGCTGGTGGGCTGGCTGGCATGGCTGGGCCGGGACTGACCACTCTGGCAAGGCTGAATGCTGGTCGGGTGCTGGTCAAATGGCATGCTCGGTAACTGACCCGCCTCGCCCATTGCCAGGTTCTCGCTACGGTGATCGATTTGGGCGCTCTGGCGGGTGATTTGATTTTGCTCTCGCAACACGCAACCGTCGCATCACCCCTTGGTGGGCTGTTCCTCAATCCTACCTGGCTGGCATGGCTGGCAAGCTGGCACTGGTATGGCTAGGTTGCATGGACTGGACTGGGCTGAGGGGATGACGGAGAGAGATGGGTGGGCACGTCACTGCTGGATTGCATGGCATGGGCATAAACACACAGACGCGGTCTAGAATCGACGTCATGCCGCACCTTCATTCCCTCATATCCCTCACACCCCTAATCTCTTATTTCCGCCTCCGACTAACTCTGTGGCACCTCTTCAACATCCACGCGACGATCACGTTCCAGATCCACGCGACGATCACGCGGTCGAGCCCTCTTGTCCATCTTGTTTCACCCTCCCCCTTTGTGGCATTTTTCGGCGGCATTTTTCCAGGATTGTTTATCCTGAGTGGACCTTGTGGGTTTCGTAAGGCATTGAATCCGAGACTAGCCCTGGATTAGAGAATTGAAGGCTGCATTAACCTGAGACCAAAGAGAGAGTAAGCCTGGTGCACCGTCCTAATAGATGCGAGGTTGTTGGATCAGTTGTGTAGACTGCCAGGGGCAGACGCGCCAGGGGATCATGAAGGTCACAGGGTCAGGCTGAGACGTGGTGTGGTGTCCGTGGTGGGTTCTAAACAGATGGCAGAGGGTTGCATGCTTAGACGCCTTACACGCGTTCCACTCTAGACTATAGCAAACTAGTCATCTCTTCGTCGTCCCACTCTCTCAACTGTCTCTCAAGCTCTCACTCTTGTTCGGCACCGGGGTTTGCTGATCGCCCACGACTTGTTGGACAACCGCGTCGTGTCCACTTCCACAATCCTCAACTACGCACTCCAAACACCACCCTCCCTCCGTCCACACTTGCCACCCTCGGCCCTCCACCCTCCACTCCCACCCATCTCTCGACTCTCACGAGCTCAACACTGGGCCTCCCACCCACTCACCCTCCTCCCATCTCTCAACTCCACGCCTCACACGCTCACATTCCTTTCCCTGCGACGCGCCCATGACCTATGCGCCGCGCTCGCCGAACCTCGGCGGCCTCCAGCCGCGGCCACGCCGTTCCCGCCTTCTCAGCCGCACTACACAGCTCCTCGCGCTCAGATTCGGCTGGGTCGTCATAGTGATCTGGTACGAGGTGCGTACGCTCACACTGCACCGCTAACGGCAGGCCGGCGAGTTCTTCAGCTCGCTCTCCAGTTGCCGCTTCCCAGATTCCAAGCTGCGCCTGGTGTCGGGCACGGACCCAACTCATGTCGTTCTGGTCGCCGATCCGCACGTGCCACACCCTATACTCTCACACCCAGAGGACGCGCGACCATGGATCAACTCGGTGCGCCAGCACATGGAGGAGCTGTTCATGCGCAAGAGCTGGAACGTCGTCCGACGATTGGGGCGCATCGACGCAGTCGTGTTCCTGGGCGACATGCTCGATTGGGGGCGGGGCAACCTCTCAGATCAAGAGTACGTTGCGGTACACTCGACCGGCTGCTCACACCAGATACGAGGAGTACTTCAATCTCTTCCGCTCGATCTTTACGTTGCCCAAGTCGGTCGCGACATACTATGTTCCCGGAAACAACGACATTCCTCTAGGGCGCCCAAGCCGATACTTCTCGCCCCTCGCGCGACAGCGCTACGTTGAGCACTTTGGCGCGCCAAACCAGGTTGTCAACATCTCCAACCACTCGCTCGTCTTGTTGGACGCGATCGGCCTCGTCGAGGAGGACTACCGGCGATACGCGTCCGAGGTGCAGTTTGGCGAGTGGGACGGCGTGAGCGGCGGCGTCATCGAGTTTGTCAAGAAGCTCGGACATGGTGAGTTGATGCGTGAGTGTCCAGGCTGACGACAGAACGCCCCCCATCGCCGATTCTCGTCTCACACATCCCGCTCGCGCGCCCCGAATCGGCAACGTGTGGCCCACTAAGCGAACACGGGCGCATTCTCAAGGGCGTCGGGCCAGGCTACCAGAACCTGCTTGGCTCGGAGACGAGCCGTTTCCTGCTCAACGAGATCAAGCCGGACATTGTGTTCAGCGGTGACGACCACGACTACTGCGAGATCACGCACGCCGGGCGCGTCAAGGAGGTGACGGTCAAGTCGTTCAGCTCGAACGCAGGGGTACGCCGACCGGGCCTGCAACTGCTGTCCCTTGTTCCGCCACAACCTGGGGAGGCGGGGCTCGCGGACGTCCCCTGCATCCTCCCCGACCAACTGGGGGTGTACCAGCGCGTCTACCTGCCACTCGTCATCCTCACATTCGCCTACCTCATCTACATGAACATCCGCGCCGCATGGTCGCGCACACACCGTCTGTCCGAGAAGAGCCGGCTCCACGTCGTCGAGGAGAAGCTCGAGCGGCCAGTGCCCCTCACGCTTCCGTCGCGGCGATCGGCACAGCATCTCCAGACGCTGACAATGACACGAGAGCGGCACTATGGAGCCGGCCTCTCGCCTGCCCCCTCGGTCCCGACCTCCCCGATCGCAAGCCCAAGGATAGGCATGCACGAGCACGATGACGACACGCACTCGCCCTCGCTGTCGCGGCGCTCGAGCTACGCGACAGACCTCAACTGCGCCGACTATCCCGCCCCACGGAGAACTGCGAGCGGGGGCCTCCTCCCCCTCCCAAACAGCACCCACGCGACGCCCCGCCGCGTTACCCTCCCACGCATGATGAGCGCGAGCGAGTGGGCGTCGGCCGCCAAGGCCAAGGACATGAGCGTCCTCAGCCTCGTGGCCGACCAGAGCCGCGGCCCCCTCCAACGCGCCAAAGGGTACGTGCGCTGGCTGTGGCGCACGCGGCACAGTGTGCTAGTCCGCAGCACGGGCGAGATGCTTAGCATTGCGCTGCCCGCCGTCCTCGTATGGTGTCTGCTGAACGCCATGTTTGCGGGGTGGCTGTTCTGAGTGAATGGGCAACGCCGGACGATTGGTGCAAAGCACCAGGACATTACATTACGGGAGACTACATGTTTAACGGTGCCTGTACGCATGACCTGCATGATGTAGTCTTAGCATGTGAGGGTGGTGCACTGATGTCGCATTTCTCTTACGACTGACGACTGTGCCCCGGCTCCGACGTCGAGTAGAGAGCCAGGCACGGCTCATGGTGTACCATGTGGAACCAAACAGCCAGCACGACTCTTATAACCCGGTTTCCCTCCTTCACAACTCACCCCTACACCATCGCTTCCACGACCCTACTCGCCATGGACGACCACCACGCCGCGACAAACCGCGCCAACTGGGACAACCGTGCGACACTACATGCCAAACTCGACTCGGGGTACAAGCTCCGGCCGCTGGTCGAGGACAAGTCGCGCCTGTCCAACGTCGTCTCCTTCGACCGCCCGCGCCTCGGCGACATCGCCGGCCAGAGGGCAGTGCACCTCCAGTGCCACATCGGGACGGACACACTCTCCCTCGCGCGCCTCGGTGCCAACGTGACAGGGCTGGACTTTAGCGGCGCCTCCATCGCGGCGGCGCGCGATCTCGTCTCCACCACCGGCGACAGTGTCGAGTTCGTCCAAGCCGACGTGTACGCGGCCCGCTCGGCCCTCGAGGGCGACTTTGACCTCGTCTACACCGGGATCGGCGCACTCTGCTGGCTCCCCGACATCACCGAGTGGGCACGCGTCGTCGCCTCCCTCCTCGCTCCCGGCGGACGGCTGTTTGTGCGCGAAGGCCACCCCATCCTCTTCGCGGTAGACGAGCGCCTCGAGGGCGGCCCGACGCTGCGGTTCCCGTACTTCAACACCGACCCCCGGAAGCCGCTCGAGTGGGACGAGGACACCACCTACGTGGACGTGGATGACGGGGAGAAGCTCACGGCGACCAAGAGCTTCCAGTGGAACCACGGGCTCGGGGAGATTGTGACTGCCGTCCTTGCGGCGGGGTTGGTGCTCGAGGTGCTGGAGGAGCACGACTCGGTGTCGTGGGAGGCGATACCGGGGGCTATGGAGTGGCGGGAGCTCGATGAGTGGGTCCTCAAGGAACACTCGGGGTGCATGCCCCTCACGTATACGTTAGTTGCGCGCAAGCCTGCCACATGACATGTACCACTTGGCTGCATCCTGTTTCTCACTTTCAGATTCCCCCTTGTTCGACTTCCCCTTGCTCGACTTTAAACTCCCTCCACCCACTTCTGGTCGGCCTTGTCGTCGCGGTTGTAGTCCTCGCCGAGGATCGAAGACATGATCGCGCGCTTGGCGGCCACCTCGGCCTCGGCGTCATTGGAGTGGAACGCCGCGTCGATCTGCTCGAGCGTCTTGCCCCTGGGATCAGTTTCTCCTCTTCACAGCAGACGTACTTGGTCTCGGGCGGCACGAAGATTGCCCAAACAAGTGCACCGGCGGCCCACACTCCGAAGAAGATGAACGTCCCGAAGCCTGTACCCTTCACCATCGGCGGGGTGATGAGTCCTGCGATCAGCTCTGCCTGGCACACCACAAACCGATGATGAAGTTACAGAGCCAGTTACAGCAGGTGGTGATGGCGACGCCCTTTGCACGTCGAGACGACGAGTGAACCTCGGCGGGCAAGGTCCAGGGGATCGGCGCCCACCCGATGCCGTACGAGAAGACGAAGAACAGGATGAAGGCTACACCCACCCACGCCTGCGTAGGGTGTGCGGCCCAGTCCTTGCCGTACACTCCGATCATGGCCGCGACGATGAAATGCGACGCGGCCATGAGCCACGCGCCGTGGATGAGGGGCGGGCGACGCCCGACCTTGTCCAGGAAGAGGAAGGCGAAGGTCACCGCAGCGAGTTGCGTGCAGTTCAGCACGCCCGACATGGTGATCTGCATCTCGTAGTCGAGGCCAAGCTGCTCGAACAGCGTCGGCGAGTAGTAGATGAGCGCTGGGGTCAGCGTGGGAGACCTCAGTTTGGTGGGGTTTCATTTGGGAGGGCAAGAAACTCACCGTTGATACCGGTAAACTGCTGGAACACCATAAGTGCCACACCGATCATGGTGCGCTTGATCACGCCCGGGCGGAACATGTCCACCCAGCTCGCGACCTCCATCTTGAGCACGCTCTTCATGTCGTCACCAACAAGCTTGGGGTGCGCCTTGACGAGAACATCGCGGTTGCGGATTGCCTCGGCACGGATGGTAATCCACTCCGCCTGGACGACTGGCGAGGTGGCGGGGAGCCGGCGGAGGCGAACGAGGCTCTGCAACGCCTCCTCGTCCCGTCCCACCTGGGCAAGCCAGCGAGGCGAGTAGGGCAGGAAGTAAAGAAGCGCCGCGAGCACGACGATGGGCGCCATCTGAACGGTAAAGGGCAGGCGGAAGGACCAGTCGTTGTCGATGTAACGTGTACCGTAGGTGATGTAGAACATCACGACCACACCGAAAACAATGGACCAGGCCTCGAGGACAAGGAACGCGCCGCGGATGTTCGGGGGCGCAATCTCAGAGATGTACATCGGCGCCGTGGAGGAGAGGACGCCGACACCGATACCGCTAAGTGTCAGCCAAGAATCGAGGGGAGACGTACCCGACGAATCGGCCCACCACAAGCTGGGCGAAGCTGTAGCTCGCAGCCTGCAGGATACTGCCGATCACAAACCAGACACTGCCAAACACAATGCTCATCTTGCGCGAGTACCGGTCAGCGACGAAGCTGCTCATGATCGCGCCCAGTAACGCGCCGAGCTCGAGCAGCGCGGTCATGACGCCCTTGTTGAGCGCGGCCTTGGAGGTGACAGTGCCGTCCGTCTCGGGGAACACAGCGAGGAACTGCTTCATCGTGAGTACCTGCCGTCAGCACTGAGCAAGAAGTCGCTACGTGCGATTGAAACCAGGCCTTGGTCGAACCCGAACATGAGGCCGCCGACGCACGCGCAGAGCGCAGCGAGGAAGACGACGGGGTTGCGGAACACGTTGGCGACCGAATTGCCACCCAACGCGTCCGCGAGCGCGCTCGGGTCCTCCACAAAGTGCAGTGTGTCGGGGTGGAGCTCGACGCCGAGGGACGCGAGCGTCGGGATCGCGTCTGGGTCTGGGGCGTGGCCGACCTTCTTCATGGCTGTTGGTTGGTTGAGTTGTGGTAGGAGTTGGTGTCGGAGTGTGGGGCCTCAGCAAGCAATCGCAATCATATCTTATACGCCGAGAGGACCGGCTGTCGCGCCGGCACCCGTGCTATCTCATCGTCCCGGCTGGGATTGTCCGATGCATGGAGATCGTCGTGCTTGTGGGGCCAGCGCTTGAGTGCTTGAAGGTGCTTGAAGCCAAGCAAGCGCTTGTACAGAAAGCACGGGTTGTACCCGTCATCCCCGATATCGGCCATAATCTGATGTCCGATGTCGGAGACCACGATGGTGCCTCTCGATAGAACCGCAGGAACGTTCCAGTCTGCAGGAACCGAGAGGCAGGGATGCCGCTTGGTCAGGCGAGTGGCGCGTGAGGCGACGGGCCGCGAATGCAGGAGACAAGTCGCTGGCGACAGGTCTTCCGGAACGATGGGAGGAATGTCCCTCGCCAAGAGGGGCCAGATAGTGGTGCCCAAGTCCAAACCCCAGGCGCAAATGCTCGACAGCACACTTCGAGGTGGGCTCGGAATGTGGGCCCGAACATGGCCCGATGGCGGTGATACTTGCCCACTTCGATCAGTCTGTATCAGTATCGCGATCGGGATGTGGTCGCGACTGACCTAATTTCGACCGATCCGAAGATCGTGGGTCTGCTGAGGTAAGCAGCCACCAGATCGCCCCACCTCGTGAAGCTCCTGCTCTCAAAGTCCATGCACGTCTACTCTATATGCAGTATGGCTCCATCATGTCGTGGTCTCCGTCTATCTTGCTGCCATGCGGCTAGTACTCGTCCTGCGTAAAGTCGAAAACGACCTTCCGCTCGACCCCGACGCGCGCCTCGACGTTCTGCCGTCAGCTTTCCCATCTTTTTCCCTCCCGAAGCTTACCCGAAACACGCGTCCCGCGGGATCTGTGTACACCCAGTAATCGCGGTCGGCCTCGCACGTAAACTCGAGAACGAACACGACCTGCATACCCCCAGACATGTCGAGGGGACTGTGCTGCTTGCCGCCGGTCACGCGGCGGATGTAGGGCATGTTGTTGAGGGTCGCGGTCTCGGGGAGGGAGGTGGCGGCGCGCACGAGCGCCTGCGGGTCACCGTGAGGGCCGAGTCGGTAGGCCACGACGTGGAACACGGGCTGCGGGGGCGGGCGGGGGCGGGGCATCTCGCGCTGGGTGGGGGGGAAGAGGAGGACGAGTTGAGTTGGACTTGGCACCGGGAGCGTATCGGCGGATACGCTGGTGAGAGTCGGCGAGGGGGTGAGGGGCGTGTTGTTGGCGACGGCGAACATGTTTGCAGCTCCCGAAAGATCAGTGGGGCTTAAGTACACGAGCCTGCGGACATTGCAGTGGCGCTCGCGTTACCCAGCGCATTCCGCCCATCAGAAGGACGTCAGCGTGAGACCGACGCGTAAGGCAAGCCATGTGATGGTCATCTAGTGCGCCCCTGTGGAGCTGGAATCGCCGGTTGCTGAAACGCCTCAGCTGAGGCATGCCGGCGTCTGGGTGGGGGCAGAGGCCGTCTCCAGCCGGGCGAGGCGGTGTCTGGGCTGGGTCGGGGCGCAGTGAGTAATGCCTCCCAGCTGATCTGCATCCGGAGATGCCGAGTCATGCATATCGGACGTCATGGACGGGCGATAAAAAAGTTGGCAGATCATTGGCATTGCTGACTGTTGCATGCCACGGGGCGTCGGGGCCGGCGTGGAATGGCGGCGTCTGAAACTGAATTCACCGCGCGAAGCCGGTCGTGTGCGTCCTCATCACGGTGATTGATTCCTCGCCTTACGGTGACTTCTGACACAGAGGCGGGGCCAAGATCGCCGCAAAACACTGTCACGGTAGTTCCGGGCCAAACATCCAGCCTCGAGGCCTTGTGGCATCTATGTGAGACATTATGCGTGCCTCGACCTCCACTCCACTCGAGATCTGACCAACTGGGACGTCCGTGGCAGGAGCAGCTAACAGCGGACATGGGTTTGCTTGGACGTTCAAGCCCCTACAAGCTGCCCTCCTTTGCCAAGTATAGACTGCTGACTGAGCTAACGCTCTCATTCAATAGCAGTGCTAGGCGCGGTTGTCAGTGTTGAGCGAGACATTCGCTCCTGTCGGGCGACCCTCAACGTGTCTTTCCACCTGTCGCCTGATGTCCCTAGCAGTCGCTCGGCCTGTGGCCGCCTAAAAATATTACGTGCGGAGTGTCTACTCGGTGTCTGGACGCACGGAAAGTCTTGTTGGGTAAGCTAGAGGCCCCGTTTCCTCACACTAAGTCCAATTATTCCAGATGGACACACAGTACATTGCTCATCGCCTTACAGCTTCGCCTCCTCCGCCCCCACGCGGCCAACCTTCTCCATGCCCTCGGGGAGGACGTACCCGCCCTGTCTGCGAGCCTCGTCGAAAATCTGCAGTGTCTCGGTCGTGTACTTGTGCGACGCGAGCTCGTTCTCCGTCCGCCCGTCGCGGATGTCGCGTGCCACAGCGTCCGCCTCAAAGTACAGCCCAGTGCCCGGGAACGCGTACTCGAAGAGCTGCGGCTCGCCCCACTTGCCCGGCTTCTGCGGCGTCTCACCAGGGGTGTACAGGGTGACGCTGAACTTCTGGATGCGGCACAGGACATCGTGGATGACGACCTCGCCCTTCGTCCCGCTGATCGTGGCCGTGTGCTCGCGGGGCATGCGCGCGTTGAAGCTCATGTTGCACACTGCGCGCGCCTCGATGTCGGGGTAGTCGAGGATGATCGTGGTGTCGAGATCGGTCCCCATGCGCGTCTTGCTCATCGCACAGGTGATCTTGGGCGCCGCCCCCTTGTTCGCCGGGTTCTCGGTGAGCGCCACGCGGGCTGGGACCATGCAGTACGCCCCGATGTCGAGGAGGGGCCCGCCGGCCGCCGCAAGGCCGATGATGCGGTGGTCATCCGGGAGGACATTGTAGTTTGGCACCGAGAAGTTGGTGCTGACCGCGTGAATGTCGCCGATGACCTTGTCCTCGTGCAGCTTTGTGCGGAGAGCCGCGACGGCGGGCTGGAACGCCGTCCAGAACGCCTCCATCAAGAAGAGCTTCTTCTCGGTCGCAAGGGCAACGAGCTCCTTCCACTCGGCAGCATTGAGGGTCGCTGGCTTCTCGACGAGCACGTGCTTGCCCGCATTCAGCGCCCCCTTTACATCCTCGTAGTGCGTCGGGTGCAGCGTGCCGATGTACACGATGTCGACGTCCTGGCGTCAGTTGTGAACGGTGGGTTGGCGAAGTGTGGGTGGAGCTAAAGAGGACAGCCAGCGCCAAGACCCCCGTCGCCCCCTCTCATCCCCACCTCGTCTCAGAAACCCACCTCCCTTACAAACAGGTCAGCGTAGCCGCCAACAGCCACCGGCGGCGGCCGCAGGCCCTGCTGCTGTGCGGTAGCACCCTTCGGCAGGTGCTTGGTGATGAACGCAGCTGCGCGGTCCTTGTCGCGCGCACCGACAGCTGCGACGCTGTGGAGCACGTCGGTTACATCCGGGCGGGGAAGGGCCAGGTCCTCGACGAACATGGACGAGATCCAGCCCGCGCCGATGATTCTGGCATGAGTCGTTGTCAAAGATGAGGGGTTTGGGAGGTGACTCACCCCCAGGAGGCAATGTAGGGTGCCATGGTAGTTGTGGTGAGCGTTGAGGAGAAGAGATGAGCAGCAAGAGGGGATACTCGGGAAGAAAAGGAAGCCGGGGAGAAGAGGGCGAGATATGAGTAACCGTGTGAGGACCGTGATCAGCAATAGAAGTAGCGGGACGTCAACAGCCTGCTGAACTGCTCAACTATCCCCACGTCGGTTCACACTGAACCGAACGGCCCATTCCGCTCTCGGCCCGATGTTTTGCCGTATGGTTTCGGGCCGGATTAAACGTTTGAGCAGCTGGCCGTTCATCGTGAACGTTGGGATTGGGCAGTTTGGAACCCCGATGTACAGAATGAGCCGAAATAGCAGCTTGAGCGAGCCCTACCGGCAGATAAGATCGGTGCATAAACAGCTACAGAAGGGTGAGTCTGGACGAGTCAATCATTAGGAGAGGAGTCGCGGTATCAACGAGCCGATGAGGGTAATGTATGTGTGGCCATCTAGTGATGAACAGAAGTGCGCCGAGTCAAGTCTGTTCACGCTTAAACCTTGGGCTTCTCATCCTTCTCGTGGAGAATAGCCTCGACCTCGGCCTTGCGGTCCTGCCGCGCGTTCGCCATACTGAGGAACACCTGGGGTCAGCTCCGCCGCCGGCGCACTCACCGTCCAGAGGATGCCGGCTCCCTGCTGCGCCGGGAGACGGTAGGGCAGGGGGATGAGGCCAAAGTTGACGGCCTGGAATGCGGGCCACACGGTCCAGTTGGTCTTGAGCGCCATCATGTACACGTCGTCAAACTTGGTCTTGATCTCGGGCACGCTCTTGCCCTCGAGCACTCCGATGACGGAGAGGAATGTCGCGAGCTGTCGTCAGGCGCCGCCACTTTATCACCTCGCTCGACGTACACCAATGGGCGCACTGGTATGTCAGCGGTGGTAGGGAGGGGAGACTCACAACAACACCTGGTCAGCCAGCACGCGCTTCGCGACCGCCGGTACCGGGCTCCCGACCTTGGGGAATGGGAAGATGCGGTCAAGCGCCATCAGCCACTTGCCTGCCGTCAGCGGCGTCAGCGCGTCACGCACCAATGAAGGGCCCCATAGCGAACCCGAACACTGCGAAGCGCGCCGTCCGCGCCGGGTCCCACGGGTCGCATCTCCCATGCTTCTTGTACGAGATGCCCGCGTTCACGCCTTGTGCCTGAAGTCAGCGTCATGCGCGGGCGCCGTAGCTGGTGACGAGAGCTCTTCTGACGAGTGGCGAAAGCCCTCTGACGCTAGCAGCTCCGAGGGCTCCTCCGCAGCCCGTACCCGTTGGGGCGCTCCACCGAGATCGGACGGAGCGTCCTCATGGAGTGGCCGCACGTGCGTGCGTGTGCGCCAGTCAACCGTCTTCTGACCACTCACGATGAGGTCACCCGTCGTCTGCAGTGTCCCGTTGGCCAGCACGAGCGTGCGCAAAGGGTGGACTTCGTAGCTGTGGGCGTAGAACGCGTTGAAGCGCGAGATGAGCGCTGGGGTGAGCACACGCGGGCAATGGGGTGGGGGAGGGGACGTCACCTCGCACCCTTGAGATGAGCCGAGGTGTGGGCCAGCCCCCAACGATGGGCTGCAGAGCAGCGCGCACACCCCACACCTGGTCCCAGCATCGAACATACCTGCAACCATTGTTGGGGACGCGTTGGATGATGAGCAAGGTCAACTTTTCGTTGACAGGGGTTGGGTTCGGCGTCACTTTATTTTCCTCGGCACGCGGTGCCGATTCATCGGAGCTCGGCGGTGACGTCAGGGGCGACCTCCAGGGGTGGCCAGATCCGCTACCGCTTCGACTTGTCTGGACGACGTCGTCCTCCCTCCGCAGCGCCCCAAGATTACGAGTTCTGGAGACCATGGAAGACAATACATCGCAAACATACCAGCGGCACTAAGCCAACACCGGTCGCTTGTTGAAAGTAGGATACAGTTAGGCACGCAGAGAGCGTATCTGTGCGAGGGCTTGTTGTTGAATGAGCTCCCGCGGTACTAGTAGATTTAGGTACGGATCGAGAGCGTAAAGGAGACGAGCGGCGTGTTGCCCATTACAGCGCCTTCTCATGCTGGTCGTGAGCCATGTTGTGCTTGTTGGCCGCCTCAGATGCGCGCCTCTGGAAGTGGGCCTCAGACTGGCGTCTCACAGCGACCTCGACATCGGCAACCTCGTCCTTGGGGGGTCCGGCGTAGTTCTTGCGTCCCCAGACAAAGTACCAGAAGGAAGCGATACCGACAAAGGCGACAAAGACAACGGGCGCGTAGTTGACAGTGGCGGGAGTGACGGGCAGGTACGCGGGCATGCAGAACAGGGGCATGGCGAGGAACGACCAAGCTGGTGTCAGCAATATGTCACCGTGCTGCTACTCACCGACCGCGACGCTGTTCACAACCCAGCCTAGCTTGCCCAGAGGGAACTTGGCGGCGGCCGTGACCTGGCGACGCTTCTCGAGCATCGAGACGAGAATGGGGGTGGCGTAGGAGGCGGTGAGGGCGATGACACCGACACCCGAGAAGGCGTTGAAGGCGGCAGGCGAGCCAAAGTAGATGACGCCCAGGACGATCTGCACGATCATGGACAGCATCATGGCGTTGAGGGGGACATCGAGCTTGGTGTTGACCTTGCTCCACAGCTTGGATCCGGGAATGGCGCCGTCGCGCGAGAACGCCCAGGTGCAACGCGAGGCCGCAGTGGTGCAGGCCGTGCCGCAGAGAAGGCCCAGAATCATGATGGGAAGAAGGAGGAGGAAGGCACCCACGGACGAGCCAACCGCAGACTTGATGATGCTCGGGACGGGCTGTCCGGAGGGAAGAGCGACGAGCTCGGCGAGGTCGGGGAGGACGAACATGAGAGGGACGAGGAAGAGGAGGCCGCCGAACGTGTTGAGGCAGATGGTGAGGACCATGGCCTTGGGAACCTGGGTGGCGGGGGCCTGGACCTCTTCGCACATGCTAAGAAGCATGCCAGTCGACGAGGTAGCGTACGCGGCGTGGAGAAGACCAACGCAGTATGACCAGCCAGCAGGCCAGCCGGACGAGGGCTCAAAGCCACCAAACGCGTAGGCGCCCGAGCGACGTCCGTTCTTCGCAACGGTAAGGATGGTGACACAGATGCAGATGAGGGCAAGGAAGGTCCAAGCGATGGCAAACGTCTGTGCTGTTAGCAGATGATCGGCAGATTACTCACGTCGAGGTATGGCAACCACCGGTTGCACGTAGCCGAAATAATGTTGCACAGAACCGTGATGGCAACGAAGACGAGGAAGATCTGGTAGGTCTCAGCCTCCCAGATGCCGACTCCGGGCTCCTTCTCGAAGACGTTGATACACGCGACGTAGAAGAGGGTTGTGCCGAACTGCACCGCGAGCGTGATTGTAATGTTGCCGACAACATACGCCCAGCCACAAATGTAAGCTGCAACGCGCTTGATGCCGTGCGGGGCGAGCATAAAGGTCTGGTAGTAGACACCGCCAGCGGTAGGATAGACCGAGGTGATCTCGCCGAGCGACGAGGCGACGCAGAGGATGATGCAAGAAACGAGGACCCAGCCCCAGATGACGACGGCGGGCCCGCCCCCCTGGAGAGGGTAGTAGAGCGTCGTGGCGAGACCGTAAGGAATGGAGGCCAAAACGAACGACATGAAGGCAGCCTGGAGCGTCGAGCGCGTGCGAACGAGCTCAGCCTTGTAACCCATCTTGGCGAGAAGATCGTCCGCCGAGTCGACGGCCGTGCGCTCCGACAGGGAGGCCGTCGCGTAAGCGGCATCATGACTGATGCTGCCGTCGCGGTTGTGATAAGATGCGACCATGGTTGATGGGAGTAGTCCGGTTGGGGAAAAATCATAATCGCGCACACCCAGCCTGAGCTTAAGTGGAAAGAGTGAGTTGCAGGGAGGATGTTTGATAGTGCTATCTAATTGGATAACGGCACGAGGCCCACAGAGCCAAGCGTCCGCCTGGATACCCCGGCCCTCTGCAAATGCCCGCCGCTTACAGTGTGCAGGGCATGCTCTGCAGACGAGGCGTGTCTCACACGACCTGTTTCGGACGCCCGACATCTCACGGTCAAGCCACCCCCAGTGGCGCCCCTTTTGCTGATGCAAGCCCAAGGCTGGCTTGGCACCTGTAGACATGTTCCTGAAAGTTATCTTTCACCGCGGACTTCAAGATCATCCCAGTTTCAACACCTCTACACGAGGAATAAAACTTTCTGGACAGTGTCGACGCGGTCTGCGAGGTCGCCAAGGGGTGGTTGCCAAGAGGTTGTGGCCTGCGCATATTGCCTCCGAGATTGAAGAGAGTGTTCATGTGTGTACCGACGACGGAGATGGCCAAAGTCGGGGCACGTCACACGCGTCCCGCCAGGGGCAATCCTCCTTGAGATTAAGGGACCCTTTAGAGATTATGGTACACCAACCAAGCCTCCCCCACCACCCCCGTTTCCTTTCAAAACCCTCATGTCCTAGAACCAAACCTGACCGTTGTCAACATATTGATCTGTTGTGCTAAAAGATAGCATGATCTGGTGTCAAGCCTCATCTCGAGGGTGACAATCCACACACTTGACACAATGACGAGGATGGGGACCTGAAGACGCATATAGCTGTGTCGATCGCGAGGCGCCCAGCACATGACCTGTTGTTGGCAGCGAGTGACGTCGCGAACCGAGGTGTAGCGGAGTAGAGAAGGTGGGATCAATCTGCGGCGCTCGGTGTATGAAGACTGTGTAATCAGGGGAGCGGCGGGGGCCGAAGACATCCATCCATCCGTCAGGCCATGCAGGCCATCAGCTGCATTGGCAGCTTTCATCTCCGGTCACATCAATCTTCTTAACCGGTCAATTCAGCCACAGATTATCCCTGGCACTACGTCATGGGGGAATGTCGTTTCACCTTGGCTTGGAATGCTTCCCTGACCATGGCCATGCTGCCCCTGCCGCTTGGACCATGCACAAGTCACGTGGAATTGACTCCGTGCCAACCTCCACTTTGCCACCTGCCATCACTCAACCCTCCACCTCCTTGCAATCCGCAGTACGCAGTGTCAACAACAACTTCCTCGCGCCTCCCTTCCTCGATCCCGCCCCAACTTATCCAACCGTCTTTAGCCAGCAGCCAGAAGCCAGAAGCCAGAAGCTAGAAGCCGAGATCGTCATGTCCAATAAGATCGACCTCTCCCTCTTTCGAGGCGACGATTCCGAAGACGAAATTGACTTGCTTCCCGTCAAGGTGAGCTGAGATGGCACCGTCGTTGAGTCTTCAGCCGATGGGCGGCTTGCCTCGAACCAATGTTGACATGCAGCGCAAACCGGTAGAGCTTGACCCGCTAAAATCTCGGACGTTTGCACACGGAGTGACCAAGAAGACGAAGAAGGATCTCGAGAGAGAGGAAGAAGAACGGAAGCGTGCGGAAGAGGAGGCGTTCGTCCCTGCGCATGCCTGACGCTGAACCCAGCGCAACGCAACGAGCGCTTGAAGAGTTCTCCAGGACATTCGATGGACCAAGCACAGGACCTGCTTCCCAAGGCCACCGGGGAGCAAGGGGCGGAGGGCGCCGCACCTTTGTTCGCGCCGGGGAAGGTGCATGCCATCTGGGCTTCAGGCTGACTCCAGCCCCTGCACCCGTGGTCGAGTCTGCTAGGCCAGACATTGCCCGGGTTACTGCCGAGCGCGATCGCGAACGCCAGCGCGTGAGCTTATCGAATGCGGCTGGGTTACTAACCACAGACTGCTGAGAAGTTCCGCCTTCCTTCCCCACCGCCTGCTCCTAAGCCGCGCGGAAAACGGGCGATGGATGCGTTTCTGGAGGAGATCAAGAGGTGTGTACGCGACCATCTGCTGCGCTTACCATCCCAGCAACCAAGAAGCGCGCGACGTTAGATTCGGGCGCATGGCACAGAGTTCGTGCTGTTTTGGGAGGGTGTTGCTCACGTTCAGCTGCGGGAACCTCGGTGACCGCCTTAGCTGGTAAGTCTCGGAGAGCTCGACAAGTAATCTGACATCCAAGCCTACGACCGCGGGAGACCAGTCTCCCAGGAGGTAAGCCTACTGAGAAACTTGCGCTAACATCGAAGACAACCAACCTGTCTGTGGTGAGTCCTCAAGGAACCAGCCGCGGTCTCACGTGCTCACACCCAGAGCAACTTGCCTACAAGCGTCCAAGAGCGTGAGCTCGGGCAGCTCTTCGCCCAGATGGGCCCAGTTGCCACTGTCAAGATCATGTGGCGTGAGTGTGACACCGCTGGTATCGCCTGACATTAGCAAGGGGAGGTGCTGAGCCACACCCGTCAGACCGATTTCGACAAGGGTTGACGGGTTTCGTCGCGTTCATGGCCCGCAAGGATGCCGCCGGTGCCCTCGCGCGCTTCGATGGATACTCCTTCAACGGTAACCGCCTGCGAGTGACGTGGGGAAAGCCAGTGCATTTGCCCCGCCACCCAGCGTATGGTATGTAGAAAGTTCTCCCCAAGCTTATCACAGAATCACCCAACGTGCGCGACACACGTGCCGACCGCTCACCTCGCGGTCGAAGCCTCTCGCCACCTCGAGCGGGGTCCAGCGTCCCTACCGCCGACTCCAAACGAGACTATTGGTTCGATCAAGTGCCTGCTGAGGAGCTCAAGTTCATGCAGGAAGTGTCCAGGAGGATACGGGACCACGGGCCGGGACTCCTGGATACGCTCAAGGAGAGGGAGCGGGAGAACCCCAAGTTTGACTTTCTGTTCGAAAACGAGGTACGCATGTTCCACGGCTCGAACTGAACGACCAGACTGCGGCGAAACACGTCTTCGAACACCTCTTGGATTCTCGCTACACCTTCCCAGACCCTCCGCCTCCCTCGTTCAACGAAGATGTGCGTCGCGATCTCGAAGTTGTGTTGACTCCAGGGTTATGCCTCGGCGTACTCGTCGGACTCGGATGAGCGAGAGGAGATGGCATCTTCAAGCAAGGTTGTTCTCGGCAGGCTCGCAAGGCGACGCTTGGAAGCGATGCTGCGCTCCATGAGCGGCAAGCGTGTGGAGATTGCTCGGGCAATGGAGTTTGCTCTCAAACGTGCCGACGCTTACGATGAGGTGAGCTATGCAGGTGTCCGGAGCTTATCATGCAGGTCACCCAAATCATCTGCCTCAGCCTCTGCGTCGAAGACGCGCCCATCCCACGCAAAATCGCGAGGTTGCATCTGGTATCGGACATCCTCCACAACTCTGTGAGGGCAATGGCAATGCTCAACTAACGCCACAGTCTTCGTCGCTCCCCAATGTGTGGCGATACAGACAGTCGTTCGAAGGCCGACTTCCCGCCGTATTCGAGCACTTCGCAATCATACACAGTCGCCTTCTGGAATACTCTGGCACGATGTCCGCCAACGTCTTCATCCAGCAGGTTGATGCGGTGCTGGACATCTGGGAGAGATGGTGGGTCGAGGTAGTTGACGGAGTGCTGACTTCAGGATGGTCCTCACAGCTGAGATTCAGAGCCAGCTCCGCAGGCTCCTCCATGGCGAGTGTACCCTCGCCTCCCTCGCGGAGCCGCAGGCTCAAAGCGAGCCTGAGCCCGAGGCGAAACCGGTCGTCAAATCGGCTGGGTTCAAGTCTTCCTTCAAGCGAATCGATCCGTCCGCAGCTGCAGCACTCCCCGCCCCGGCTGCCGCAACATCCAGAGTGGACGTCGACGGCGAACCAGCTGAAGATCTTGACGGGGAGCCAGCTGAAGACCTCGACGGGGAGCCAGCTGAAGACCTCGACGGGGAGCCAGCGGATGACCTCGACGGGGAGCCGGTTGATGACCTCGACGGAGAACCCGTCGCAGACGTTGGCGGTGAGCCTATCGAAGATGTCGACGGCGAGCCTGTCGAGAACGTCGACGGGGAACAAATGGACATGGACATGGACCTGGACGAGGACGAATAGCTCCCAACAAGGAGTGTGATGTCCATACTACAGTGGCTGACAGCTAGAATGCCACTCTATACATTGAATACAGCTATGTAGACATGCACTACTGCGTCAACTTCACGTCGACTACCCCGCTCCACATCTTCTCATTAATCTTCACCGCCTTGTCAAGAGCACCCTTCAACCGCCGGATCTCATCCTGCAAAGCCGCGACATCTGCAGTCTGAGCGGAGGGCCCGGGCCTTGCCACGCCACCGCTGCTGTTCCGCGACGGAGAGGCACGAAGTGTGTTGAGCAGGTCGGTCCGAGAAGTGGGCCGCAGGAGCACCCCAACCTCCTGCGCGTCCTTGGCGCCTCGGCTGGTGCGCATACGTTCCAGGTTCCGTACATCCATCACGGCCCAGTCGTCCGCCCGAACCGGCTTGCCGACGAGGTCGGGGGGGCTGGGGAGTGTCGACAGATGGGAGATGGCGCCACGATGCGTCGAGATGATGCGGATGTGCTGGTGGGAGGGGAGCGAGTGGAGGTGGATGTCGCCGGAGGAGGTTCCCACCAGAAGGTGTGTCGCGCTGAGCGAGAGACTCAAACAGGTAACACCGGCGTCGACGTGAACACAGGGGGTATCGAGGCTGATTGGGGGTGCGCCTGCACCATCACCGCCGACGGCCTCGACACGCCCCATCTGTGCCTTGCGCTTGTAGAGGGGGATGAGGTAGACCTCTCCGGCCTTGGTACCGGCGTAGAGGAAGCGCTCTGCTGGGTCGACGCCCAACGTCGTCGGGACCGCGGATGGAGGGAGGACAAACGTCGCGAGCAGGTCGAAGGGTGCCGCGAACGACCACATCTTGACTGTCCCATCCTCCGATGCCGTCCAACACCGCCCGCCCGAGACACCCGCCGTCTTGCCGAGCGCCACGGCGGTGATGGCCAGTGTGTGGTCACCGAGGCTACCCAGGGGCTTGCTGTAAGGTGCGGACGAGCTCTCGGCATCGACGAGCTGGGAAACGAGGAAAACGTGCACCGAGGCGTCGGCCGAGGCGGTGACAAGGTACGCCGAGTCGCTGCTGAACGAGACACTCGTGACGGCGCGGTAATGCGCGTTCCACGACGCGAGCATGAGTCCTGATGCGATCTGACGTTAGGTTGGCCCGCGGTCTAGACGTACCTCCCAGAGATATATCTGGCCATTTTGGGAACCGCCGGCAACCCACACGCCGTTGGGCGAGATGCTCAGACAAGACAGCCGCTCGGGCAGGTGGAACTTGAGGTGCTGCTGGTCCTTTTGCCAAGCCCAGACCCCGACAATCGCCTTGCCCTCCTGCAAGGTCCAGACGGTCCCGCCCAGGCCGTCGCGGCTGGGCACGTACGCGAGGCAGTTCTTCGCGTTGCTCGACGTCTTGAAGGCCTGGACGTGGGCGGTGGTGGTGAGGTCGTGGAGCTGGATCGCGGGGGTAAAGGTCGTCCTCGCCGACGACTGCGAGGACTCGGCAGCCGAGCTGGCCGAGAGGATGAGCTCCTGCAGAGCCATGGCGGACGGGGTGTTGGGTGGTGTTGTGTTATTGACAAGCAGTCGCTGGGTGGACCATCTTGAAGCAGACTTTTGGAGGTCACGTGATCTGACTCGGAGCTGAACTGCCTCCACCAATGCCAGAGCGGAAAGATCATCTGTTCTGCACCCAGCTCCCACCGCACCCAGCACGATCTCGGCAACAAGACTACAATGTTTGTGAGATGCGAGCCACAGAGAGCTCAACAACATGAGCCGGCTGCTTTGCAGAGGACGTCGTTCTCTCCTCCGGCGCCAGCCTCGTCCGCTCGCCATGCACATCTCGAGTCCGGTAGATTGTTGCATCCATTTTGCTCGGCACAGGTCTATTGTGCTCGAGTTTGGGAGGCATGGATGTCCTCCCATTCTAGTCCTAAGGCTGCTTAGGCGAGCTTCTTGAAGAGCTTGGGCGCGGCGCAGGCCTGGGATCGTCAGCATCACCGTGAAGAAGGTGGGTGTCGGGATCGGCCGTCGGCCATCTGTGACGAGAATACTCACGTCGACGCAGTGCATAACGTGGAAGAGCTCCTCCACGCAGTCCTCGCCCTCCCAGCCCTTGCCGGCCTCGATCTGTGGACGCAGTCAGTCACCGTTCTGCTTCGGGTAAATGTTGAACACACCTTGTCGGCGCAGTGCTTGAAGTGCTTCGCGGCGTCCTGGCACTCGTTGGCCTCGCACTCCTCGCGGATAGCAGGTGCTTGCTGTCATGTTAGCGTCTCTGGTCTCTGTCGGGGGGCACTGCGGTGCGCGCGCCTTGACGCAAGGGGGGCGCGCGTCGAGTCGCTAGCTCCGACGCGAATGCTCCGAAGTGCCGGTCTTGCAATGACCGAAGTGCTCTGCCCCGCCGTACATGGCTGCGCGCAGACTCACGTCCTCGGGCTCCTCCTCATCCTCCTCCTCCTCCTCCTCCTCGGCGTCCTCGGCGTCCTCAGCGGGCTCCTCCTCCTCGACCTCGTCGGCGGGAGCCTCCTCCTCCTCAGGTGCCTCGGCGTGGGCCCTAAAGCGTTAGCGGTTGCCGGTGTTTTCGCGGGCGGCGGGCGCGACGTACGTGGGGAGGAAGAAGGAGGTGAGGGTGGAGAAGAGGGAAGTCGACGTCTCCTCGATGGCCATGATGAACGATGTCGTAGAAGCGATGGGTGTAGGTGCAGGCGACTTGTTGCATCAACTAGCCTGGCATTGGCCGAGCCCAGGGTGGTGCAGGCCGGACATGGCTAGGCGGGCGAATGCGGACACGGGGTCTATCGGCGTTATCCCCAGGTGGCACATCCAGGGGTGGAGGCCGTCCGCACATGTCCCACTGCACCGCGTCACTTGGCCCACTCCGCATAGCTCCCAAGCTCTCAAGCTCTCAGGCTCCCGCGGCTGAACACTACGGCGCGCCGAATACCTTTGAGCGCAGTGCATGTCGTGACTCGGGTGTAGTAGCACAGCAGTATAAGATGAGGGACAGTTGCTTCAGCAGTCGGAAAAGTTCGTCATGCGTTCTCTCACTCGCTTCATCAGGCCAACCGTTCCATTCCTCAGTCTTCATTCCGGTGGAGGTCGCCAACGTCACCTCTCGTACTCGCACACCCTCAACAAGTCAAAACAACCCATCAACAAGAGCGAACCAGCCATGTCGGACGAGAAGAAGCCAAACACTCAGCTCTACGCCGTGGCGGACTGTGAGCTGTCCTGTCGAGTCGATCTGATGCCAGTCTGCCTCATTCCCATGGGGCTGTCAACGCCGTCTGTTGGCCCCGAGATTGCCGAGTGCCAGCGCGTGCTCGAGAAGAGCGGTCTGGAGTACAGGGTGAGTAAGACGTCGACATTCATGTTGCTGACTCTGTGCAGCTTCAGTAAGCAATTGATTGCCAGGAAGCACCACTAAACGTCAGCGGCTACGGTACCAACGTCGAGGGGCCTTGGGACAAGGTCATGGAGGTGGGTTTCGCGTGGACGCGTCTGGACACTTACAAACAGGCCATCGGAGCGTGCCACGAGGCCATCCACAAGATGGGCACCCTTCGCATTGCGGTACGTCTCCCCTCGCGCAGCTGGGTGGCTGACAACAGACCGACATCCGCGTTGGCACGCGTACGGACCGCGAGGTCACGAGCGGTGGCAATGACCACAAGAAGAGCCGTGTGGAGGAGATCCTGGCCCAGAGTGCCAAGAAGGACTGAACGGAGCTATAACCGCGCGTGCAGAAGGTCATCCTCGTCCAGAACGACTGAATGGGGTGAATGGAGTCATAGAAGTACATGTACATGGGTGCGTAGCATCTCTCACTACACGGGTGTATCTCTCACTCCTCCGACTCCGCAATCCAGTCGGCAAACTTGTCTAACCGCTCTTGCTCCTCGAGGTCGTCACCGTACGACAGACCACCCGACTTGCGGAATCGCTCCTTGCCTGTGTAGATGGAGGCCGATACCTTCTGTCAGCATTGTGGGTCTGTGGCGGCCGCAACTAACCCTCTGCCCACCGAAGTACCGTCCATCCATCTTCTTGACACATGCTTGAGCAGCGACGGGGTCCTTGAACTTGACAGTCATAACCCCATCCTCCTCCTTCTGGAGCGTCAGCCTGAACCAGACAGCAGGGAACTCACGTCGTAAAGGACGACGCTCGTCACAGCCCCAAGAGTTTCTGCTTCTTCGCGGACGTCCTCCTTCAGCTCCAGGAGGAGCTCGGGCTCCTCTTCCAACTCCTTCAGCTTGAACATGCCCTTGAGGACGACGACGCGAGCAAGCTGGGACGAAGCCCTGGAGGAAGCCCTGTCACCGTCGTCATCGTCGTCCGAGTGCCAGGTAAGCTTGCTGGGGAGTCAGCTTCCGCCTGGATCAAACAAAATGGCTTACCTCTCAAGGTGGCGCATTCGTCGGCTCATCCGATTCTTCTCCTCAGCCGTCAGAGGCTTCTTCTGGGTGGGCTGCTGTCCGCTCTTCTGCGTTGAATTGGAGTCTCCTTCGGCGGTCTTGGTGCGATCGTACTCGGCGACGCGGACGCGCATGTTGCCATAGCCCGCGCCAAGCTCAAGCTCAGTGTCGTCGAGCAAGGTGATGGCCAAGTCGACGCTCCCCTCCTTGAAGTACAGGACCAACGCATCGCCCTTGAACTTGCCGTCGTCGTCATAGTACAGCTTGATTCGCGGGTCGCCCTTGTCGTCCACGTGGAGGACTCCCGCCTTGCTGAACACGGATTGAAGGAGGTCGACAGTGGTGTTTGGAGGAAGGTTGCTGACCCACACCCCCGTCTGCTTGTGCTTGGGCCCAGTCGCTTGCACCTTGGCCGGACGAGCATCGCGTTTGTTGTCCTTCTCGCCGGCTTTGCGCTTCTTGATCTTGTCTTCACGGGCTAGCACTGGAGCTGCGGGGACCTGCTCAACGGTTAGTACAGGGTCCGGCTCTTGGGAAAGTTGGGGCGACTTTCATTTTCGTCCACACCTGCAACAGCGTAGGCCGACTGCTGCTTTTGGATAAGGTCATCGTCAAGCTACAGGCGCCGGGTTAGCAGAGCATGAGTGTCACGGCAGACGCCGCAGCGCTTCTCACGAGAGGTATCCAAGCCTGCCCAGTCCATTCATATGTTTGGCCGGTCTCTTCGTCTTCGTACTGCCACTTGCCGGTGGTCTTGTCGACGTGGGCGCGCGGATCTTGCTCAAACTTGCCCGGGACTGGAGGTGGAGCAGGCATTGTGCGATCTGTGCGAAGAAGGGGTGGAGGGATGGAGGAAAGTGCAACAACAACAACGGAATGATGATGAAGGTGAGCGTCAAACCATTCTGTGTGGTAACCAGTGACGTCTTGGTGACGGCAACGGGTTTATCAATTATCAAGATCATCCACGTGTCAAAATAATGATGTGTCTTAATGACCGGAGGAGGAGAGGAGTGCTCTTGGCAGGAGTGATGAGAATGTGATGAGCGGGCGGCGCGGGCGGTGTGACTTTGTTCGGCAGGTCGGCACCTAGTCGGCAGGGGCAGAGCATGGCGAAGGAGGGTTGCTCGGCACGCCCGGACCCTGATTCTGATTGCATCGGCTATGTGCGTGGCTGTGTGCCCTGGGATTCGCGCCCCTGCGGATCCTGCGGATCCTGAGTATCGCCTGGGTCGCTTCACACCGATGGCACACAGCCTCTCCAGCCATTTGGCCGCCCACTTAACCTTATCCAATCATCTGGCCCGCCCTTTCCGGGGGCCTGGGGGGGCACGGGGGCGCGGGGCGCGTCTCACAAGTCTTGCCTCTGGCCTGGCACAGCCATGCTTGCAGCCAGGCGCGTCCGGATCTAGAGTGACATGAGCCACCCACGCACCCACCCAGCCAGCGCAACAAACAGCCCTCTCATAAACCTTCCCATCCATACCACCATCCATCTCTCTCACGCTCATTCAACTCGTCACTACTCTCGCTGATACCAACCTGCCTTCAGCATGGTCGCCGTCCCTGACTCTGAGCTCCTCTTCTCGCGTTCCGTCATTCCTGCCGCCGTGCAGGCGCGTGTAGGGTCGGACATCGAGGTGGGTTTCTCAAGCGGCGCTTTGGCCGGCCAAGTGTTGACGAGATAAGATCCGCCCTCTGACCGAGTCGGACTACGCCCGTGGCCACTTTGAGCTTCTGTCGGTCCTCACCGAGGCCCCAGAGGTCAGCGCCGAGCGCTATGTGGAGCGCTTCCAGGCCATGAAGGCGTGCAAGGACACCTACTTCACAGTTGCCTTCATCCACAAGCCCACCGACAAGGTTCGTTCATTCTCCGAGCCATGATCCTAACCAGCAGCTCGTTGCTGTGGGCACTGTCTTTGTCGAGCGCAAGTTCCTGCGTGGGACCGGCATCGTCGGGCACATCGAGGACATTGCCGTGTCCAAGACGATGCAGGGCCGCAAGCTCGGCCTCTACCTCATCAACTCTCTCGAGGAGATTGCTCGCTCGTGCGGCTGCTACAAGGTTATCCTGGACTGCAGCAAGGACAACATTCGTACGCACTGCAGCTGTCATCAGACACTGACCCGTCCCAGCCTTCTACGAGAAGTGTGGCTTCAAGCACAAGGAGTACGAGATGGCTCTGTACCTCAACAACACCACGACCGTCCCCAACGCCCGTATGTAGAATACTCATCACCTAGCACGATCACCACCTCATCAGGTTGTAACTCCCTGCGCACTCCATCCAGCTGGGTCGCAGTCTGCATATACTCCATTAGCAACCTCCGAGCCTGCCATTTTCCACCCTGTCAGCGGTCCAATCCCCAAACTCAACAGCCACAGACTGAACGGCCACTTCTGGCCTGCTGAATACTGCACTCACTCTACCTCTCACCTGTTCTGGCAGGGATATCCACTTTCGACTTTGCTTAAGCGCAGCAAATCGCAACGAAACAGACGTCTCCCTTCAAGCTGCCAACACTTCATCATATCGTCCCATCTTGCGCCAGGTTTGATAAGGGTGGGTGGTATGGTGTGTAGCCCGTCGAGAAGTTCCTACGGCCAGACGTCTCTGTGACAGAATGGGTCCGAGAGATGTCCTTGCCGCGGCGATTTAGGAGGGGATCCGTTCGACTGGATGTGAGGTGACTGACACTCGCCCGTGCGCGACTGGCGGAGTCCTCATGTCGCTATAGGGCGCTTTCCGCTCGTCGACGAGCTCAACCCTGCCACTCTGGACCTCAAGCTAACTGCGAAACGTGCGCCTGTGCCTCGCGTGCTCCGCCTCTCTGAACTCCTTTGCTGATGCTCATGAAGCCCCTCCACCCTTTCGTCGCGTCTCTCTGCATGTACATCGCCTTGGCTGCTACTGGTATCCTTCACACGAGCATATACAATGGGTCGGCAGAGTGTAAGAATGCAAGATTCCCATCACTCCTTCCGACAACGTCTGCCATCTCCTTAGGTCACTATTGTGGACGCTCAGTCGATCTTTGAGGTGGCCAGCTGCGGCATGGCACCCCGGACAAACTCCTCGATGCGACGGATATAGTTCTCCGACAGGTTATGCTCCTCACCGAAGCGGCGTGCGAGTGTGGTGGGGTCATCTACGAGTCAGCACGGTCAGAAAATGGTGCTACCGCCTGGTGCAACAACAAGCTGAAGCGGGGGCTGGTCATCGCTGGAGTCAGCTGGGACAGTAGTGCTCTCCTTACGCGACGTCGATGTCGATGACCACTTGGCTGGCACCACCGCTCCCCTTCTCATCACCGACATCATCGGGGCCTCCGAGGTCGGCGTCAACAATATCCTCTTGCTCCTCCAACACCGTCAACTGTCAGTCATGGCTAGACGAAGACACTCACTTCCTCCTCCGCGCCTGGTGGCGCCTCCTGCCAGATGCGAACCATCCCGTCGGATCCTCCCGTGATAACGAGCCCGTCACTTGTCGAGGTCACCGACCAGACGCTGGTGCAAGGGTGCTTCAAGCTGGCCCATTGCGCTCCAGATTCGTCCCACAGTCGCTGATGGGTAAGAAGAATGGCCAAGTGATCGGTTGCAGACATTCGATTGGAACTTACCGCAGTCTGATCCTCGCTGCAGGAAGCCATGTCACTGCTGGTAGCTGTGACTTGGTAGATGTAGTCTTTGTGGCCGAGAAGGGAGGCAATGACCTCGCCATTCGCGTTCCACACTCGGATAACGCTAAGATCAGTCAGCTGCTATGTCTGACCCTCACTTGTCGTTGGACCCGCTGGCCATCTCCCCAGTCGGGAGCAGAGCAATGCTTCGGACTGGCTCCGGGCAGCACTTGAGTCGTTGCACAGCTTGCCCTTCATAGCTCCACACCCAGATCTCCCCATCGGCTACAAGTCAGCGATTGTCTGTGCCGCTGGCTCACCGCTGGCCGTGACGTAGGGGCCTTGCCGCGAGTCGTCTGGAACGATCTTGACGTCCCAAACTGCCTGCTGATGGCCTTCCAGCACGTGCTGGCAGGCCCAGTCGTCTCCATCGCGTTTCCAGATCCTGGCTGTGCAGTCCCAGCTGGAACTGGCGAGCAGGTTTCGCGACGCAGAGTAGTGCAGTGCGCAGACGTTGTGGGTGTGGCCAACGAGAGCAGTCGTGGGTTCAGCTTGCATCGTGTCCAGCGAATGCATCAGGATCATGGTCGAGTTGCCACCCGAGGCCAGGCAGCCGCGCGAACCGTCGTCTCCAGACGTGATGTGCGCCAGGCTGTTGACGTACGCGTCGTGGCCGCGAAACGCCGCCTCGAAGTCGTACACTGGCTCGTTGTCACGGGTCTGCTTGGTCCACAAGGAGATCAACCCGTCCCGCGAGGCGCACGCGAGCTGTGCATCCTTGTCGAGGGCGAAAACGGCCTTGACGTCGCTGTTATGCCGGCCAAGCTCCTGGATGACTCGAAAGGTTGAGCGCGCGCCCATGTTGCCAGATCCCGAGGAACAATGGATGATGACGAGGAATGTGTTCTTCCGCGGTTGAGCCGGTCATACCCGGCCGTGGCCCCGCATGCACAGACCTCCACCTCGCTCATCGGACCACACTCCTGTCCCTTGCACTTTCGTTCCGCCCACTTCACTTTCGTCCTCTCTCCCACTCCGGCACCGCTTGAACGACTTGCAAGATGATCTCCGCGCGTGCAGTCGGTGCAGTCTCTCGCCAATGCCTTCCTAAGGCCGCCCGCGCTGTCCCCATCGGCCGCCTCGCTTGCAATGCCAAGCCCAGCCTCGTCTCCGGAGCACTTCGGAGGGCTATCCACAGCAACTCGGCCCAGCGGGCGCAGCAGGTTGAGCAGTCGCCACAGCTCACGTCTCCTCAAATCTCTCAGACCGACTCGCAGGTCGTTGTTCACTGGGGTGATGGGCGCAGCTCGACATTGTGAGGGCTGGTATGCATGCGGTGCTGACGGCAGCGACAACCAGTTCTTGTTCGACCACTGCCGCTGCCCGTCATGCTTCCACCCCAAGACGAAGCAGCGCCTCAAGACTCTTGGGCCCGTAGGCAGACCATTGCTTGCACCGCTGACCTCTTTCAGGTGAACCCGGATGTGAAGATCAACTCCATCGAGGTCAAGGACGGTGCCGTCAACATTGCCTGGGGCACGACTCCCGCTCACCAGTCCACCTTCCCTCTGTCTTTCCTGCAACAGGCGTCTTACGACCCGCCTCTTCTGAACCGAGACCAGCTTTTGGACCGAGTCCCGTGAGTCATGTGGCGAATGCGGCTGACGCGGCCAGTCTCAAGCTTTGGGGTTCCACCATTGCCGACCAGCCTCCCACCGTCACTTACGACTCTGTCATGCCTGACAAGGCTGGAGCTGACGCTGAGAAGGGCGTTATGAAGTGGCTCGAGAAGGTGGTGAGTAGCAATCCTGCCTGAATTAGAGGCTTAAAGAGACTGATCCCAGCACGACTACGGGTTCTGCTTCGTGACGGGCGTCCCGACCTCTACCACTGCCACTGAGGAGCTGATTCGTCGCATGTCTTTCATTCGCGAGACTCACTGTTCGTGATGCCCCATGTCCACCTGCTGACGCCACAGATGGAGGCTTCTGGGACTTCACGGCCGACATGTCCAAGGGCGATCTGGCTTACAGCAACGAGGGCTTGCCCGCCCACACGGACACTGCCTACTTCACGGACCCCGCTGGCCTGCAGATCTTCCACTGCCTCTCCCACCCTTGCCCTCCTGGCACTGGAGGCGAGACTCTCCTCGTTGATGCCTTCTACGTCGCCGACCAGGTCGCCAAGCGTGATCCCGCTGCGTACGAGACGTTGTCGCGCTTGGCTGTGCCCTTCCACGCCTCCGGCAACGAGGGGACCATGCTGCGTCCTCCTGTGAGCCAGCCCATCCTCCGTCACGACCACATGGGCCGCCTGCAGCAGGCGCGTTGGAACAATGAGGACCGCTGTGTCCTTGGAGAGGGGTGGACACCCGCGGAGATCCGCGAATGGTACCGGGCCGCCCGCGTTTTCGAGGACGTCTGCACCAGCAAGGAGGCTGAGTACTGGGTGAAGCTTACGCCTGGAACTGTTGTCGGTTAGTATCTACCGTGATGATCCTCGCTTATGGAGCAGTGATTGACAACTGGCGCGTCATGCATGGCCGCGCTGCGTTCACTGGCCAGCGGCGCATGTGCGGAGCCTACGTTGGCGCGGATGACTGGCGCTCCCGCCGTCGTGCTCTCCTCCAGCAGTACAACTCGGCAAACTCTGGCGAGTGGAGCTCTGGGTGGTAGGTTGGAAGCATCAGACCAGTAGCTGGAAGTACCTCTATTTGAAAAGTAGTGTGGTAGATGCAGCGTCATAGATGTTCATTTGGCACGCACTGTACACGATGCATCTCGTCTTGCGACGATCCTTGGTGGCATGTCGCTGGCGGTAAGACTGCCGTGCCGACATATACAACGTGATATGGATTCTGACCTAGCAAACCCGTCAACACATGAACGGTCTCACTGTACAGACTCTCCACTGGTTTGAGTACGTAACTGGGCAAGGTGACGACGATATGGGACCCATACCAGGCATACCCAGAGATATGGATCAGCGTCCACTTGACACCACACTCCGATCGGGTCATTCGAGACCGACTAGGTTTGGGGGGACGAGTCATGCAAGGTACGATGGTACTGTGGCACTACAATCGAGAGGAAGGGTTTGCCACGCTCAGTGAGCTTGCAGTACGCTCTCGTACTATGAATGACTCTGGATCATTGTTGCGAGCACCGCCACCGAAACTGTGTTGGTTACGAACGTCCACATGGCTGTTGTCTCCCGCCACGCTGCCACTTCACACCGCATAGTGTAGCGGCCGTCACAATGTTGCTTATCACCAGGGCAGGCTGCTGCTGGTGATGTTTCCAGAGGCGCTCACGATGTAATGGTGACTAACGCACTTCGTCCGTCGTCTGAAACTTGTCCTACAGACAGTATGGTTTGATTACGGACTCTGTGGATGTTTCCGCCGTTTGTCGACCGTCGGAGGGGCGTCGAGAGGGAGGAAGTATAGGCTTACCAGAGCTCTGCTGCAGCAGCCCACACAGCCTGGGCGCGAGCCAATGGGTTCTCCATAGCAAGAAGTAGAAGAGTGATTCATGGAAGGAAACGCAGCCCAACAAAGACGAGAGGAGCGGAAAAATCCTTCTACTGTACCAACCAGAGAGCCACCCAGGTCATGCAGGACACTCTCATATACAGCACCGCCATGTACACCCTCCGCAAGGCGGTTGTGGATCAGACACGACTCTCACCGAACCCCCGGCCCCTACATTCAAGCGGCCGCATTTCCGCCTCTCAGTTGGTACTTCAGAGGATATACGGCTCCCCAAAGCTTCTTCTTGAAGGCAGTGATGGGGGATGCATCGATGTGAATTGCAAATACTGTACAGATCTCACAGGTAACATGGATGCGACTTGCCCAAAAACAGTCCTTGGGTTGGGCAACGTTGTATGTTGCTCAAGTGCTGGATGGGCAGTGCTGCGCGGTCTGAAACTATTCGGCTCCGAGGGCAGAGCTGCTGGTAGGGTGGCTAAAGGATCATGCCCGCAAAACAATGCACTACCAGCGAAACATGACAACTTTCGTTCCTCTCGAGACCAGCGTGCACGGTGCCGAATACGAGGTTGATCGACCACCGCCTTTGGGAGGGTGCATCTTTGGGAGGGTGTATGTGTGAGCTGGCCGGGGGTGATTGAAGAAGCCAATGTATTGGAAGAAGTGGGTGTAAGTGTGGCAGTGGAATGTGTAGCGTTCTGCCAGCACCTTGCATGCCTTGGCGACCGGGTTGACCGGGAGCTTGTTTGAAAAAAGCACCCATCTAGTCCAGGGGCCGCCGTCGCACCGGCACGCTTAGCGAGGCCTCGCGCCAGTCTAGTCATCGAGCCACTGCCTGCTGCCACTACATCCTTTACAGCTCTCAGCGCTGGTCGCCCCTACCGGTAACATTGGAGTCTTCACTCTTTCTCTGCCAAGCTCACTGTTGAGAAGTATGGCCAGGCTACTGACCGGCTGTGCATCCTCAGTTCTGCATTGTTTTACCTGTGTTTCGCTTCTACACCCATGCAGCGACAGCGAGATGATTCCGAGGGCTCAAACTACTACAAGGAGGTCTCCCAGACTCACTGGGAGGTTGCAGTTCAGTTACATGAATGGGCACCGGCACTAGCTCTGCACATCCGTGTCTACCTGACTATTATAAACCGCGTTACGACAGTGAACTTCTACCGCAACTGCCTCTACCTAGGGGTTCTTCACAACAACAAACTTACTGTGCTGCCGAACAATGAGGCAAGCTTGTGTGTCTGTGAACTGCGAAGCCGGGGAGATCTGTTAGAATGGAAAGGCCCAATCAATCGAGCGGCAACTACTCCCAGCTCCAACCCCAGATAGCACTGCCCCCAGATGAACCTGCAACGTTTCTTGAGTGCTTGAAGGCCGCCTGCACTAATACTTTTCCGTTCAAGCCGCTCACCAACCCCAATATCGCCCATAGCCTCACCCCCAGAAAAGCCTGTTGACATCGTTGGTCTTCGGGGAAGCTTACTCTAATGCCCTGCTACGCCATTTAGGCCAATCCTTCTTCTCAGCGCTACACTCGTTGTTCTTCTTCATGCTGGCAGTCATGATTTACTTCAAGAGTTTCCTTTCTCTGACACTCTGGCTTCAGATACTGTGTACGTATCGAATCCAACGGAGGGAGCTGCTGACTGCTGGCCTCTACACCCACCAAGGCAGAGGTGGCCCCCTCTCTGCAAGTCGCTTCGACATCCTGTTAACTGTCAAAGTACCATAATGCAAAAGGTTATCGATAACTACCATGGAGGCCGGTCAAGGGGACATACATATAGGAACTCGAGAATGAGGCGGTATACCCCATTGGCCGTCACAATACGTCAGTGCTTGCCGCGCTGCCGCTTGAGTCTATTACTTGCTGACGAGCCCCAAATGCCGTTCACTGTTGTGGTTACTGCAGGGTAATCCAAAGCGCCATTCAAGTTCAACAAGGTGCTTGGGATAAGTGCCATAACCGTCAGAAGGTCATGAAATGGTGTGGAATGCGCGTTTCTGAACTGCACAGCCTACATACAAAGCCACAGCCACTTCTACAAGTATCACCGCCTTTATATACTGCTACTGAACTGCATTACCCAGTGAGCCGTCAGAGCACTTGCAATGAGAAATGATACTATCAATACCGGCAAAACGGACCGCATGACAACATCCCCTGGTGAGCCTCAGTGGCCAAACGAGGGGTGCACACGCCTGCACTCGGCCGCACACCACCTCGACCATAATATCACAGTACTCCTCCTCACACCACAATAATATTCCGAGCACCTATATATATAGCATCAGTTACTGTAACTCGAAGGGCACTTCTATAGTTAGCAGAAGCAACGGCTCTGGATCACCGCAAGGCTCTCGGTCAGAAGGCTTTTTTGAAGCGCTCCTCGGCCGCCTTGATATGAACAATGAGGCACTGTTTACATAGTGCAGTACTGTGTAATGCGGGTAGGAAGAGACAATTTGGTACTTGAGAACGTTTGCACTATTATTCCCATTCAGCTCTTAAAGGGGAGCATTTGCGATTTATGCCTCTCTCAATGACGTTGACGTGTGTGCAATCTGAAAGTATCCTGCTGGGTTGCGCATTTTTAACACCTGGTGATGGAGGCCCTTGAGTAGTGCCCTACCCTTCTGCCCGAGGTTCTCAAACCTACCGCCATACTGGAGGCAAAGCTAGGGTCCTACCAAGTATGGGTAGTACCTGATTTGATGCCCAATGCCCTCATCAGTTAGTATAGCATGTCCATCACACTCCCACACTTCCTGTTGACCCTGTTGGGCTCGCTGCTGGTGATAGTGACGCCAAGGGAAGTGATTGTCTCCCATGTACATGGTCATCAAGTCTATATCTTGCAGCATCTGGACGATACTAGTGCAGTCGTCCTCAAAACAGCGATCGGTCGGCACGACGGGCCGGAACCGACTTGGTTTGACCGCCTCACACGCCAATGGAAGTCTTTACTCTTCGGAGAGCAAGTATTCGCCTATGTCAGTACCGCCGTACGGCCAAGCCCAGCGCGAGCTTAGCCGCCCCAAATCGAGTAAGGCAAACCAAGTGTTATGACACTGCTCTTAACATTTCAGTGGAGGGCAGGACAGAACCTCGTTCCCTGTGTTGTGGAGTTTGAAAGTGCAACTAGGGCTGTGCAATGCCAGCCAGCAGCAAGCAATCAATCTGGTCCATGGCTTTGCGCTCAGCGAGCTTGATTGCTTATGTACTACTCAAAGCGTCGTTGGGTGTTACTTGTACTCCCATAATTCAGAGTAGCCCTCAAGAGCTCAAGAGCGACCCGTCAGGGTTACACTTACACCGCTTTCAACGCTACAGTGCCAAGTACGCATCGTGCAAAGAGCACAACACAGTTTGTTTGTTCACTCAAGCAGTCAGACAGCAACGGAATACGAGTCCTGCTGCTGACTACTGAGCTGTTGAAACAAGCGAGCAAGTACAGCTCAAAACCCAGTACACAGAATTAAGCCCTATCATTGTTGTTAGCAATCTGTGAATTGGGGCAACGCAGAAGGCTGATGCAATCAACAAACTCCCATAATTTCCAGCGTTGTGGGGTGTCCTAAACTCGTCAGATCTGTTGGAAGCTGACTCTGTGATTCAATTTCAGGTTGCTGGGCCCCACATCACTCGCTTGACAAGAAACACACCAGCGCCGCGAGAGCAAGTCGAGCACAGACCTACGTAATAGGGTCCGTTTGTAAAAACAGAAAGCAGCTTCCATCGTAGTACTGTACTGTAGGTGATTTCTGACGTACACTCTACAACGATACTTCTATCAGCATACTTCGAATTATGAAGTCCTTCTCTCTGCGTTGTCACAGCTCTAGGAACTAATGACAAGGAGTGGTTGAACTGTCGTCTTTGCAATTTGCGGCCCGAGCCGTTTTGAGTCAGTGCTGAGGCGAAGCAACAGCTGTGAATGCACTAACAGTGTTGATAGTGCCGTAGTGTCTGATTTCGCATGGTGAGTGTGCAGCGTGGTGATGTTGTTCATGAAACTTTCGGCGCTCTCATTCAAGCTAGTCTCTCATCTACGACATAGCGGCTTAGGCAAGCGATAGGCTTGCTCGTAGCATCCAGTCCCTGCTGTAAGCTTTGAACCACTTTACTAGTGCCCACTAGCTAAACCACAACAGGCCAGGCTTCTGCCGGTGACGTAGGAAGAGCAGTACAGAAGTCGAGTATGGAAGTATATATATTAGATACTCTTCAGGCTGTGTAACTTACGAAGCACCGCTTATGCAGTGCAATAGCAGTACAAAACTGCGGTACTTGGAGCAGTGGTGTCGCGGTGTAATCGAGTACGGTGCGGACAATGTTTGGTGGATATTGCAGACGACGCCGCCACTTGTACCTCTCAGTATTGCTGGCCAAGTTGCCACTTATGCACATACGACTCGGATCTTGATGCGTTCTGCACGCAATGGGCTTCGTGTCCACGGAATACTCCAAGCCTCAAAAGGAACTATGAGGATACGTGGGGTTCGAAACTGGAGGCCAGCTGTTGTGGAGATCATGGGTGGAGACTGCCACATATTGTTGGAATGCGTTACGGAGCCACACTGAGGTTTTGGTCCGGCACGACATGGAATTGGGATATTGTGAGGATGCCTTGGACGTGAACACTCTCATATCCTTTATTTACCCACTGAGGCAAACTCTACTGGCTCCAACTTTCACAGCTTCCTCTCTCCCAAGCTAGTGATGGTGGGTAATGGTGGGTATTCATAAAGCTGAGTGGTTGTAACGCCAGACACGTGCTTACTTTCATTAGGAACAACGGGAGCCGTTTGAATATCGTTCCTTCAACAACAATGGTTGCACCAAGTACTAAGCTGCTGAAACAACAATGTGTTCGAACTTACTGCCGTTGGTAGAGAGAGAAGAGCGGTACATAATTGGAAGTACAAGTATAGAAATATATATATATATATAAGATAATGGAGCTGTGTAACTTCCTGTACAAAGCACCGCTTATGCAGTGTATATGCAGTGCAATGCGGTGGTACTTAGAGCAGTGTTATGGCGGTGTCATAGAGTGCTGTGTGGGCTCATGGACGCATCTACACAAACCCATAATGTACGAGAGAAAGGCTGCACCGCAAAGCACATGCAACTGAGGGAAGCCGAAGCACGTTGCGTTGCCTGTGATTCGTGGGTGTCAAATGCCTCGCACCAACGTATTGTGACAGAATGAGATTGAGATTTCAACCCATCCATGTTCTGTTTCAGAGGTGGATGCTGGTAGCACACAACTACAGCACCTCACCCCACCATGAGCTCAGCAACATTATTGTACTTGCGCCATGTTAGACTGTGAATGCTGGCGCAGATAACTTCACAGTACACCCCGGTGGAATCATCATCATCTTACTGCAAGTATTTGGTGATAAAGAACGGATCTGTACCAAATTCGCAAGTAGAATGTCAGATGCGGCCCTATGTGAAGTCAGCGCTGGCGGGGGTACTTCAACGGTCCCTTTGTCTCCGGATAACTTGGCACAATACTTCCTGTGTTGAGCCCACGTAGGCGAATGACTCTACCCTTCATCCCACTCACTGCCAACAATGCATATTCGGACTATAACTGTGTCAACCGTCTAAAGATTTACCCACTGTTGAAAGTATCGCTCTGTCAATCTCAGTCGCTCTCGTCGCGCCGAGAGAGGTAGAATACCGAGAGAAGTGGTGAGGGCTTGGTCTGGATGGCTAGGTGTGGATGAGGCGTGTGCAGCAACCGAATTTGATTGTTTTGCACGGTTCTCCGAATGAAATGATACTCGAAAGCACCGTGTTTAGGTTTGGGAAAGTGCACTGGGTTGTCGGCGAGTGCAATTGCTCATGAGTGCCCTTGGGGATAGTGTCGAAGCTGACCCAGAGGCTGTATTTCGTTTCGCGTATTTCCGTCGTTGTACCAGACTACTGGAGTAGCTGTGAGAAAGAATGTTGCCAGGGATAACCCGCTTGTGCTTTAATTACGTGCAGGTGGCAGAACAATGCTCGATAAACAGTGCACTACTTGTTGAGTGACACCGGATTGAGCCGTGAAGTGGCCTTTGATGTAGCGATGTGGGAGCTTGTCGACTTTAGGGAAAATGTCAAGGAAGCAGGGGGCTGCCCAAAACTTGAGTCGGTCGAAGTCGAGGTTGATTGGGCTCCAATAGGACACTATAGACTGTTCCACAGAGGTTGATAGGCTAACATTGTGTATATAGGCTATATGACTGGCTGCGTCGACGGATAGAGGTGTCGGGCGGAGGTTGGATGGGGTTCGTATCGCATTGAGAATATCAAGAAAAGATCAAGTCACACTCCTCGCCTATTTTGATCATGCTCTCCTGGTGCTCCTTTCCCATTTAAGCAGGCCAGGTACTGACTGAACTTGGCAGTGAGGACGCTAGCGGAGAAGCAGTTGATCATGTGTTACTGTGGTGCTTTGAATCTTTCGATAACAATCAGTGAGGATGTTCAATAACTTGACGGAGGGTCAAAGTCATGCACCCCTATTTCACCTCACCATTGCGTTCTCACGATACAACATGGGCTGGAGTTCGAGAGGAGGAAGGGGCGCTGTGCCGGAATGCGTTGCTGGCCGCACAGCTTCCGATTACACCGCCAAGCACTGACTGCTCCAGGCCCCACATTATTGTAGTGCATCTACCGCACTATATCCTTCAATACTTCGTTTCCTTCCCCTCTTCCTCTCTATATTTCAACAGGGGGTAGGTGAAGAGCATATTAGGATGTCGATTACTGAGCGCATTCGGTCACAGTTGCCCAGACCATTCGTGATTCGAGGTATAATATAGGCACTGCGTTCTGATGGACGATAAGATGCATGCTCACAACTCTGCTGAATTAAGCTCTGCCCTCCGACGCATTGGATCCACCCTTGATGGCTCGGATTGGACATTATTCTGATTGACAGTTCCTTCTGACATTGCGATCTGTGTTGTGATGTAAAGAAAGAGGGAGAGAGGGAGAACGAGAGTGCCGTGCATTGCTCGGGTGTGGAAATATTACATGAGTTGCTGTGTGACCTACAATAAACCGCTTAGTCAGTGCACTAGCAGTCAGGTGGCAATTAGAGCAATGCACTGGCAGCATAAGCTAGGCTGCACATGCTTGGGCACAGTAGGAGGTATCGAGAGCGTCGAAGTGTTACAAAACCACATCATTGAATGAAATCATACACTGCAGGCATGTACAGTGGATTGCAGGACATTGATGCTCCAGAAGTTCCCGAAATATATAGGTGGTATGATCGGTGGAGGAAACCCAATAATCTGCTGAGAGCCAAGCGCAACTCAATGGCTGAACCTGTGGCTTGAGACTATAGCTGTTACATTGTGCAGGTAATCCTGAGTTTGCAAAGGGTCTTTCGGTAGATGCAATACTGAGCGCTCTGGGCGGTTTCATTACTCATTAATTTGCTGGTTGAGATTGCCATTGGATACGAACTCATCTCACAAGTCGAATAACTCTGGTAGAGTGAGCATAACTGGTAAGGCAGCAGAGGAGCTCAACAAACCACTATGGTGTTATCATTACAGATTTTCCTGTACCATGATACACAAGGGTATCCATGGAGGCCGGTCAATTAACTAACGACACGACGGTCGGCCCTCCGGTGGCATCCTCACCCAGCCAATGCTTTAGACAGCCAGTCGTCCTATATTGAATCGGCCTCACAGCCTCTAGTTGGCCATTGTTTACGATGGCAGTCCTGTAATCGTCTATGGCTCTATATAGGCTATATAGGGCTTCTAATGAGACCCTACATCCTACTCATGTGAAGGTCATATTAGTTTCCTACATCTTCGTTTGGTTAGTATCGAAAGCATTATTGCAGAGCTGAGTGGATGTATGGTTCTCACTGCTTTTCCATGGGCCTGCGTAAACGATCGTATACTTCGTCAACGTGAAGTTCCACTGCGAAGGCCTGCCAAGCTTGGTTTCTTCAAGCCAGCTTGGCCGAAATAATACATGGGGCTCTTGCGCTCCCAGTTTAAACCAGCGCAGCCGGCGGCCGCGAGGGCTCCGACGACGATGACGACACGCCGCTGATAGTTCGCCGGCCTGAGTTGGACAATCGAAAACACCAGCACCGTCCATGTTCGACTTCCTCGTCAAGAACCAATCACCCAAGGGCCATCAGACATATCACCCCCTATGTCCTCGTCTTATGACAACCACGCCCCTACACAAAGACTATGAACAAAGGGCTGAGGTAGTCATAAAAAGTGCTCCGTTAATGCTGAATCTTCTTAACACCGTTTACTTGTTCGACATACACAGCTGCTACCGGCTGCGGCTGGGGTAGTTTGCTTTCTTGGAAGGTGGGTCGACTAGTAGAGTCCAGATGACAACAGAATTTGTGATGCAAGCGAACACTACCTCTAACCTGGACCATGACTGACTTCTCCCCCAAGGGTAAAGTGTGTGGTTGCTATGCAGACATCAGTATAGTATATGCTGCATCTATGAGTGGTGTCCTCACTCTGCCATTCACGGTGAGTGCCCAATACCGGTTGTTCGTTGTAAAGGAAAGGAGTGCCACCAGTAGATGTGAGTGAGTAGCATCCTATTGCAGCGCACGGAGATACAGTCCTTGGAGATGGGCAACTGACGTGCAGTCGAACTCCAACTGACTTGATCACTGGCACCTACCGATTGATCCAACAGTGACCCGCTTCAGGCGCTGCCGCTATTGTCCTCAAGGACGGTTTGGCCACCGAAGATCTTGAGAGCAGTGATTTTGAGGAAGAAGCCGAGACCAGCTTCTGACTTCTCTCCTGAGCGTAATGAATTTTGCACTGAGAAGGTGATCTCGATGTGGAGTGAAGGTGCCACAACCAACTCTATCTTTCCGAGCATAGTGGATCGATAGTACTGCCAGATCGTCAGAAGTTGTTGGTGGGTCCCAAGTGCTGTGGATAGACCGCATTAAGTGCCGTATGCTTTGATCCGGATCTTTTCGTCTCGCCTTATCCTGCTTATGCTCGCTCTTTCTATCTTGTCAAAGATCACCCTGAACACACAACCACTTGTATCATCACCCACTACTGATTCCTCTTCTATCAGCTATCTGCTTGTCTGAACCACCATCGCTGAGCCGAGTTGTTGAATGAAACATGCAGAAGTCCACCAAAACTTACATTGTTGGGTATTGTTAGATTCTGCTGTGTTCATTTTCATCTATACCTCTTCACTTCCCACACGCGCGGGCTGACAAGGCACTGATATACAACTGGCACATGGCCACGGGTAGAAGTAAAGCGTCCTCCACCGTGTTGTCGCAATGGAGCACACATCTCTCGGTTACACTGAATTAACACTGCTCTATTTCTACTGCGTTTACACTGCATATGTGGGCCTTGGTGCGCACTTCCATACTTGTACTTCTAGTTCTGCACCGATGTTAGCTTTCAACAACAACACGCTCCACACTGAATTATAAGAACACACCGCCATACCCAAAGCGCTTGGGAGCAGATTATGAAGCGCACTCTGGACAATGTTTGAGGTCGATCGCAATGCAGTATTGCCACAAGCTCGTAGCTGCGACTCGCATCTAAATAGCTGCTTACAGCCCTAAACTTACACTGCATTCCCTAGGCCTTCTTCTTCATTGTTCTGCGCTGATGGCTCTGTTGAGATCTAGAAAGTATCATCGGTACATAATTCGAAGTACAAGTATAGAAGTATATATATCAGATAATGTGGCTGTGGAACATATAAAGCACCGCTTATGCAGTGTGTATGCAGTACAATGCTTGTGGTCATGGGGGTGTAATCGAGTGCTGTGTGAACTCAGGAACGCATTTCGACAGGCTCGAGTCGCTACACGCCGCAGCATAACTCAACATATCATCGCTCCTCTCCTGGTGGCCTCGGTTTGATTAGCGAAGACGGTTGTGGTAAATAAAAGCTCCGTGGCCTCCCAAAGCTGTCACAGAGACAGCATGCGTTACTGTGGGCAACTGGGCAGGGCAGGTAATCAATCTTATACCCCTTTGTGGTCGAGCTGCATGACGAGAAAGGAGGATAGTCATGAGGTGTGTCGAGCCCTCATAGCTGTATACAGGAGTGTGCTACCACATCCTTCATATCGCAGGTCTCTTCAGGGGGTTTCGAAGGACATCCAATGTGGTAGTGATGCTGCCAATAATATAGTTCTATATATACTACATCTAGAGCATTGAAGCAAGAAGTAAAGTCTGTCGTGGTGAAAAAAACAACAGCATACTCCGGAAGGGATTTGTATTGTCTTACGTGTTCCAAGTTGTTTTCCAGCACAAGTGGCTCATGGATGAATGTGGCGGACTAGTTATAGACACTGAGGACCTTATATTGCACTGTCAGATCTTGTATGGGGTAGTCTTTATTGGGGGGTGTTCTGTGGGACAGGATCGCATGTGGCCACGGCCCAGGGAGTTCTCGTGTCACGTTAAATTTGAGGCAGAGTCAGGCCAAGTTTGAGAGATGTGACTGATGATTTCCTGCACCAGGAGAATCATAAATGGTATTCACAGTAGGACAAGCTGGAGACGTCTTCGAAGAGGTTCAGCTTGCGATCATTGAGGTCCGGTTTAACTGATCCACCAGAGTGCGTGAGGCCACGGATAGTGTCTTGAGCAGCTTGAAAGGGGTTCAGACTGCTGCTGGTTGCTCGACATATACGTGTCTCCCCACACGTGTGTATCCGAGGCTGAACTGGACCGACATCTCACGAGTGCACTGCACAAGTGCGTTCGCATGTCGGGGAGGCGGGGTCAAGATGTCTTCATAACCCGGCAACGCATTGTTCTCACCGTGCTGATCACTGCTCACATCATTGTCCACTCACTTCATTACAGCTATGGATCTATGGAGTTGTATTCTGCAACTCAGCGGCCAGTGCGTTTGCCTTCAGATGTACATCGGTTCTGAAGAACTTACCAAACTCACTCACGGTGCTTCAGACTAATCGCTCCCACTGATCCCACTGACTACATTCAGCCATCCCTCTCCCCTACGTCTGAAACAGCCGGAGGTACTTCTAAAATGCAGCCTTGCTGGATAGGCAATGTTTGTTGATAATATATAGACGGCTTGCATCGTTGGGACAACCCTGAGACTTCGGTGAATGAGTAGATGTTGTGCGGGCTGCTACAAGAAACCCTGGGTTAGAAAAGGGACATCTCCCTCGTAAGCCATAGCTATACATCCATGCCATAGCTATCCATGCATGGGATCGACTGGTATCGTGTCAGCTACAGTATACTCGATAAACTCGTCAAGGACTGGTGTGAGTGAGCTACAACAGCAATCTATATTACGGTCGGTCCTATTAGTCTGCCCCAACATTGTTGGATGTTCATCATGTTGAATACTGAGAAGTGTGGATGCATTACTAGGACGGTTAGATCGTCCTATTATATAGTATAAAGCCGGGTGGCAAACTATTCTATTCTATACTAGAAGATACTAATGTCGAATATAGTAGAACAGTATAGAATAGTATAGAAGGTAATAGAAAGTATTAGAATATATTAGGATAGTGTGGAATACTGTCGAAGCTAATGGAATGGGGTATTCTGGTGTATTCTACCGTATACTGGGTTGCGACACATCATAGGCACCTGGATCTTCTTCGGCCGGACAACAAGCAGAGAGATGTGAGCGGCCATTAATACTTGTTTCCGAATCACAAAGCGGGCGTCCTTGGTAGGTAGCCCTTTAAGAGCTCAGTAGTCCTTGAAGCGCTCAGTGCTCCACCCTCACTTCTAGAGGCAATGTATGATTGACTGGTTGCGCAGTGTCTGTTGTCGTTGCGGCCCAGAAACCTTCACGTTTGCATATTGTCGTCCTCTTTAACTCTTTTGGGAGCCCCCAGTCTCCCTGGAGGCTGAGATGCCGAGGACGGCGGCAGTGTGCTGTGGCACCTGCAGCGACGGGTGCAACGGCCATTTCAGGAGTGAAATTGAGTATAATAAGAGAGGCCCGTTAGTGAAACGCTCACCAAGTAGAGTAGGTGAAATTTGGCTGGCCCGCAGTCGTTCCCTGGTATTCCAAGGATGAGCATCCCCCCCCTGTTGAGGGAAAGGCATTCCATCACCTGGTCTGGGTGGCTGCTATCCGCAAGATGGAGATAGTGGCAGTGGGACACATGGGGATGGAGACCATACGGCATGAGGACAACGTTGTGCCGGGGGATCACTCACCCTTCGCGAAAGGCAGAACGCGAAAGCCAGCGCACTCTCGAATGTCAAGAATGGCTAACACAGCTGAGATTTCTGAGCTGTCCACAATTCGGCATGCCCGGCACTACTCTGCCCGCAGTGGAGGGAGAAGCCACATTGTCAGCCGCAATGGGCTATGGTCTGGTTGCCCGGGAGCTTGGCATGGCTGAGCGGCCAAAGGAGGTGAGGACAAGAGAACGGCAGAGGTCAGTTGAGTAGCACAAGTAAGTAGCAGTACAGCTAGCTACATAGTTGCGAAGTCGTATCCCGCATACAGGGGGGTGAGTGAAGTCAATCCCGGTGTGAGCAGTTGGAGCAGTAATATCTGTCGGGTGTGAACCCACCAAGCGGGTGACGGCACGGGCGAGTCCTCTAAGACTGCATTGAGGCCGCATTATACCAGTAGCAGTAGCGGGATACGTACAGTAGATAGAAGGGTGTTCCTGCTGTCAAGCGTATAAGGTTGGCATCATCGTGACAGCTGCTTATGCCTCTGAGAATGTGGCACCTGTGTTTAGAATGTCAAAGTCGGAGACCAAGAGATTGTCAATTACTACTCTTCTGAGATGCTCGGAGTTGGAAGAACTATGCTATGCGGGCGATCCTCAGGTCATGGCGACGTTTTAATAGACTGACGGGATTGTTGTTCTCTGGACTCTGAGAGTGTGGCTGAATCCCAGCTGATGGAGTAGAGGGAGAGGTAGGATGACAGGCGCTGCGCTGTGGACCATACAGCGCGACCATACAGGGCCGGCATCCTCCAATACATCGATACCCAAGTTGCATACCAGGCTTCGAACGGAATGGCTCTACTCAAAGAACAAGGAAGTAGGGACGTGCTTAAAGAACATTGCCAGCTGGGCCAGGGGGTCCGAACAGGCTGTGGGTGTTGCCACGGGCTGCCACTGTGCGCACCTCAGACAATGCCAGGGACGGGCGTGCTTGCGGGTGGCGTGATTGCTGACACCAGTCTCTGTCGAAGGTCAAAAGCTCCACTCAACTGCGGGGAGAGGCAGTATCAAGGAAGTGCGCAGATGTTTCTGCTGTGGACGAAGAGTTAGCTGGAGCAGATATCAAGGGCGTGCACGGGCCTGTCGGTAAGTTGCCAGTGCCTGATCTGGGCAGAGCTGGCAGAAGCTGGCAGAAACTGGAGACACACAGTGGAGAGTGAGAGGCATATGCAGGGTGTTGTATGGAGCGACACGAAGAACACAAGCAAGACGATGGAGAACCAATGTGCATGGAGGAAGATGTGCATGGAGGAAGAAAACAAGTTGGTGTGGAGGGAGTATTACGCCGGGCTGGTGGTGACATGCGTTGCAGCACTTGGTTTGTGAGACGTTGAATGCGGTAACGAGGGGGCAAGTACGGAGACAGCAAGGTTAGGCGGTAGCCCACACCTCGAGCCCCAGACAGTCAAACGCCTGGCCCTTCTCACTGAAGATCGCCGCGTCGGTGCACAGCACCTCGTTCTGAAATGCTGGTGAAGTCGCAGACGAGTTTCGCGAGAAGGTACCGTCGAGCAGTAAGCCATACGACGTGCCCCTGGGCGTCAGCGTGCCCACAGCGCTAGGTGCTAGTTCAGCTCTTACCCTCCTCCAAACGAGATGAAGTTGGCTTCACACAACGCGATGTACTGGTTTCGTCCAGTCCACGGGAAGACGCGAGGTTTGCTTTCCCCTTCAATGAACTTGAACATGAATCTGCCTTAGCTTTGGGGATATCACGGGCACTCACGCCTCACCCGACCCGTAGTATGTGCCTTCCCGCTTCGCAATGGGCTCGTTGAGGTATACGCCAAAGACGTGATCCTCCATGTCGCGAGCTACCAGGAGGCTGCCCGCCATCTTGTGGTTCTCCGCGTATTTGGCAGACTCGCGGTAGAGGGATGAGAGCGACGCGCCGTGCTGATCAAGCGAAACTGTGGCGTCAGCAAAGCGACTCCGTGGTCACTAACACAACAGGTGCCAAGTGTCGTAGATTCGCTGTCGGGCGGGCAGGTGAGGCCGCAACTGCCGTGTCAGCACTTCCGTACGTCGCGACACCCTTACGGCTTCGGCCTGGGCTTGGCTCAGCACAGGCGTAGTGCTCTCCCGCCGCCCGGCAAGTTTGGGGCCCGAGGACTCCGAGTCGTCATCCCAGCGGCCACCGCCGGTATCGCGGAAGCCAGGGGCGCCAGATGGAGGGACATAAGTGCCGGCAATCTGGTCACGGGTCGCAAAAGGCGAGGTGTGGCTGATGTCGATGGGCACGGCCGTCCGTGATGGCGGCTCCGGCTCTCCCGCGAGCTGCTGGATAAGGTTGGGGCCAAGGACGGAGCGCTTCCATCTCGTAGCGAGCTTGGACGTCGACAAGGCGTCAACAAGGGATCGCGGTCGGTTTGGTGAAGGATCCGAGGACTCTGGGACAGGGGGTGGCCTGGCAGAGCCGCCGTAGTTCCACGAGGGATCATCCGTGAGCGAGCGCTCGAACTCGAGGGCGGAACCTTGCGACGACATTCTCCTGAGAGACTTTGCTGCCGAGCTGTTGCCAACACGATAGGGCGAATGGAAGATGATGTCCGCACCCGCCTCCGATACCCGCGGCGGCGAGCTGGGCCCAGTGAAGGTGGAGAAGGAACGTCGTCCGCGAAGAGGACGGTTGCGAGACCGCGTGGGCGATGTCTCAACAGAGCGTCTCGAAGATGGGGGCCCAAAGTCTGGCTCGTCGGACAACAGGTCAACGTGGGGCTGCGCACCGCGGTTGGAGGACGAAGGGCGGGAGGGGCGTTCGTCCACCTCGTCGAAGGACATCAAGAGATCGCCAGAGTCCAGGTTCGCCGATTCGGGAGGGTGACGCGCATGGATGGCCATGGGCGAGGTGGTCGACGTGGGACTGGATGCTACTGGTGCAGAATGGAAATCACCAAAGTCCGAGGACGAGGTTTGCTTGTGAGTCTTGGACCGGTCGAACGTTGGTGACCGAAAGTCCATTGTTGCGGAGTGATGGGGATCGCGCTGGGCTCCCGGATGCAATCATATACCGTGAGAGTCGGCTAGGGTGAGTGGAGGCCTTGGAGACTGTATGCCTACGTCGTGGATAGCGTGCAGTGGTCGTGAGTGGGCGAGGATGAACAAGCAGAGTCGTGTGAGAGATTGCGATGGGAGATGGTAACTGACAACTGTCATTGTCACGGGGTGGGCGGCATGCGCTGGGCTGGGGAGGGAGGTCGGCAACATGACGTCGACACAGCCAACCGCCGGGCCGCTGTACCTCCACCTGTACATGCACAGGTCCGCGGAGCCTAATTTTGTTGTCGAGTTCGAATGGGTCGTCCATGTTCTGGGCCCGATCTGTGCTTGTGCTTGTTTCATTCTATGCAAGTCTCGACTATCGCTCATGGGTCGCACTAAACGAACACGCAAGGCGCCTCTGGTGCCCAAGGAGAAGAAGCTCTCCTCTGCCTCTCACAAGGTCACGCAGTCGACAATCTCAACTTTCCACACCCTCCTCAAGCAGCGGAAACGGATCGAGCGACAGTTGGCAAACTCAGCCACCCATGGCCAGCACGAGGCTCTCGAAAGGGAGCTGCAGGACATCGATCGACAGGTGAACGAGCTTGGAGGCCTGGAAGCGTACCAGCAGGCTAGCACCCTAGGACAGTCATCACAGCGAGGAGGAGACTCTTCACATGTCCTTATCAAGTGGCTCAAGAACCTGCGAGCGTCGACGGACTGGGAGGTTCCTCTCCGGTGAGCTTGCCCAACTCAGGAGTGTGGTAGCTGATACCCAGGATGCTCGAGATTGGAGCTCTGACACCCGACAACTACGCGACCTGTTCAAAGTGGATCGAGAACCACCCAATCGACCTCAACTCTCGACATCCCGCCATTGGAGAGGAGGACTTCCTCCACCGCGTCGAGCCACAGGCGGATGCCCAGCGGTTCGACGTGATTAGCTGCAGCCTTGTGCTCAATTTCGTCCCCGACCCGAAGGACCGAGGTGAGGCTCACTTCTGTTCTCGCTGACGACGAGGGCGCATGCTTCGGCTGTGTCGCGCACACCTTCGTCCCCGACCCTCGTCGATGCTGTTCATCGTCCTTCCCTATCCATGCGTGAGCAACTCGCGGTACACCACTGCCGAGTCGTTCAAGCAGCTTGTAACTGGGTTGGGCTTCAAGCTTGAGCAGGAGCAGTGGCGGTCGGGCAGCAAGGTTGCGTACTGGTTGTTCAGGTGGGACGGCGCAACGAGCGATGTCTCGCAGTTCAAGAAGAAGCGGATCCTCAACGATGGCGCGACAAGGAACAACTTCACTATCCTCGTAGAGTAGTTACAACAGGATCACGAGGATCAGCAGGATGATGAGGATGAGGATGAGGATGGCGATGCACCACGAGCTGCGAGAGTCTGGCGTGTCAGCTTGACGTGCGACCGATCACTCACCTTCGTTCTTGCGAATAAAGTCCTTCATGGTCCTGCTGACACGAGACAGTCGCGACTGAGTGGAGTCAACGCGCGTAGACAGGTCATCGAGCATCCTGCCGTTAGACGGGCCATATACGTCTGACTCACTCGCTATGCTCCGCCACTTCGTTCCCGATCAGCCCTGCTTGAGACGCCAATGTCGACAGAGTCCCAGAGATGAATCCGAGGGTGTCGTCTTGCCGCCGCATGAGGGTCTGTCTAAGCAACGTCTAGCGTCTTGCCACTCACCTGCTGCTCTTCGCGCTCCCATCGCTCAGCTTCGGCGTGGTCATCGTGGCTCGCAGGGTCGTCGTCATCGCGGTACGGCGCGTAAGCCGACGCGTTCCGCGAGCGCGTCGCTTCTCCGACGGCCATCTTCAATCGCTTGCGTTAGCCTCTCGCCTCGGTCGATGAACGAACCGAAACCTCTGATGTCACACTGTTGACAAACGCGCGGCGCTCCGCGACTTCGGTATGTGCGAGGCCCCATCGCCCGCCATGTTGTTCGACAACTCGGACTGACTCGTCCAAGTCCTCCAGGTCGGTCTCCAACAGTTGCAGGGCAGACTGCAGCTCCCCCTTCGCTTCGGCCAAGCTTGGGGAGTTGTGCGATGTGGCCTGAATGCGCCGATAAGACTCTAGCAAGCTCGCGACATTGCTGATGCTGGCCTCGACGTCGCTTTGCGGTCAGCAATGCGTGTTTTGGGAAGGTGGAGGGGCGAGCTGCTCGGTGGCAATCGAGGTTGCTCAGCTTGCGCATCCCGGCGCTACGAGCCACCGCTGGGGCTCCCTCCTTCAGCGATGCCCCTACCCAGGCGTCCACCGACCACCCTGATGACACCCCTGCAGCCGTGTCCTCACCTCTTGGCGTCGACGTATGGGTCTCGGGACATGATGGAGAAGGTGTGAGTTGGGAAGATCAACAATCGCTTGCGGGAGCAATTGACTGCGTGGAATCGCGTGTCGTCATCTACCTCCACCCAAGACACGCGATGTCGACCTCCACCCGCGAGTATCTTTCCACACATCTCCCTCTTCAACCCCACCTCTCAGCGCGCGCGGCCGACGATGGGCGGCCCCAGCAGCAAGTATCGAAGACGGAAGTCCCCCATACGCAACCTAACGCTGGGGATTAGCATCGCGCTGTGGGCTCTACTCACATGGGTCGGCTATTGGTGCTTCACACACGATCAAGCAACCTCGGGGCTATGGGGGTGCGAAATGGCCTACATGTACCCGTCGTTTCAACCACTTGGAGGAGTGGACGACACGGGTTCAAGATATGCCTTGTATCTCTATCGAGAGGGGGGGATGGATTCACCAACTGTGCGTGCACTTGCTCTGCAGCTCTGACACCAGCCCTCTGGCCACCCTGTCGTCTTCATTCCGGGCAACGCGGGGTCATACAAGCAAGCACGGTCCATTGGCGCTTCGGCAGCGACACAGTTCTACAAGGGGAGGGATACAACCTGGACGAAGAACGTAGACCTCTTTACGGGTAAGTGTTTACAGCCGGCCTGAACTGACGGGTCCAGTTGACTTCAACGAGGACTTCTCCGCACTGCATGCCCCAACTCTCCGCTCACAAGCCCATTTCCTGGTCAAGGCTATTGCGCGCGTACTCAAGGCCTACGACCATCTCCCCGCGGACGAGCGCCCAACCAAGGTGACCCTCCTCGGACACTCGATGGGTGGGATTGTCGCTCGCCTGGCAACAACCTTGGCACAGCCGACCATATGGCAGCCGTCCCCAGTGGACGTCATTATCACCATGTCGACGCCCCATCTACAACCTCCCGCGCCGTTGGATTACGAGATGGAGCGCATCTACGCAGAGATCAACTCGGTGGCGTACTCCGATCCCGCGCCACTCCTGATCTCCATTTGCGGCGGCACCTCGGACATCCAGATCGTGTCGGACGGTTGTGCCCTGTCGGACAACTTGGTTGGGCCAAATGACGGCTTTGCCGTGTTCTCCACCAGTATCCCCGGAGTGTGGACCGGTGTTGAACACCAAGCGATGGTCTGGTGCGACCAGGTCCGGTACCGCGTTGCGCGTACACTGCTCGACATGGGCGAAGCATCCTCTCGCCAAGGCAAGCTTGCAGCGGCTCACCAATGGCTTCTGGGGCGGTCAGGAAGCAAACAAGCCCTGCCCACCCTCGACGCTACGACCCGGATCGACTATGCTGCGCCCAAGATGTCGGTCCTGGTCAAGGTTACATACCCCACCGAACGATCACTTGTCGACCCTCCTCTCAGCGCCCAGTTCTGCCGCGCGGAAGGCGACTGCCAAGAGCAGTCGTTCTCCTCGTACACGGTCCCGTGGCTGGCTGTTTCCGACAGACCATTTCCCCTGCTTGGGGAGGGCAGTCGGCCGGAGGACACTGTCTTCGTTCTCGACTTCGATCTTCCTGACGAGAAGCTGGGATGGCTGGAAGTTCGCCACCCTCTCGGCGCATCGATACACTCTGGACCTCTTGTGCAGCAGGAAGTCGCAGGCTCACGATGGCGTGAGTTGCAATGGCTTGCAGGCTGCTGACCTTTCGCAGAGCCTGATGGGCAATCCCCTCAACCCACGCATCTCGCCCTACAGTTCACCTCGCCGGTGGTGTCCTCCGTTATTGCCTATCGTCTAACCGTGGAGACAGAGAACTGTCAAGGTTGGTCATTCTCCCTTCCTTTCATACTGACTCAGATCGCATGGCAACTGTGCGATTCACCTCATCGCCGGCCACCCCCTTCTATGCCCCATCGCAGGAGGCGCGATACTACCCTGTCCGAGGCGGCAGCGTCACCTTGCACTCCCATATCAGTGGTTCGCCTTTCCAGGGCTCCCCACAGTCCACCCAAGGCATCAGCATCGACGTATATCAACACCCAAATTGCCGCGTTCGCTCCGTCAGCGTCTCGGTCGACCCGTATGCGTCCTTGGCAAAGGCCATACTCCGTCTTCGGATTGCGGTTGTCACGTGGTGTACGGGGTGGGTTGCGACCATCATGTTCCTCCAGCTGAGCCAATATGCCTGTAATGGTAGGTGCCTTGCTCTACTACCTCTGACAGCAGGCTCGCTCCCATCGTTCTCCGATGTTGTCGATGAGCTTGGGCTGCGACTGACACTTCTGGCGGTTGGCCTGTCGACTGTTGCCCTCGTCATTCAACAAGTCGGCAGCGGACTCGGGCTCCCTACCGGTCGCCTCTTTTTAGGCCTCACACGTGTTACCTACCTGCCTCTCATGCTCTTGGCGGCAGCCTGGTCCAGAGGAACCGTAGCCCTGGTCCACATTCTGCAGCAAGCCTCTTTGAAGCTCCTTGGCAGAGTGCTTCAGCCCGCACAAGAGTGAGAGGACCTCAGATAATCGTGCTAACAACAGCAAGCGGGTGGAGAAGCCTCCAACCAGCTGGGCCATTGGGTCGCGGGTTGCCTTGGGTCTCGTCCTGCTGGCACTCATCGGTATCATTGTTCCACACCGGCTCGTCTTCGGCATACTCTTCATCGTTCAATTCTCACTTACTGCATATGCCTCGGCAGAAGGCTCAGTGCGTCACAGCGTGTCAACTTGTCCCGGCTGACTTCCAGTCATCGCGACTCCATCTCATGGAGACGTTGCTTCTGCTCATGACCTTCCTCCTCCCTCTCAACCTCCCGGCCCTTGCTGTGTGGGGAAAGAACGTCTGGATCCACGGCCAACATGCCTTCCCAGAAGACCGCGCCATCCTCCCCGTGTTGCCCGCTCTGGTGATGGTGTTGGTGGCCAGTTTGGAACGGCCACTGGCGGCAACAACACGGTGAGAGCCATCCGGGACTGAAGCTAATGGTACAGGGTGCGACAAGCCGCCAAGTGGGGTGCAGCATTCGTTGCTGTGGTTTCGTACACGTTCGCTCCTGGTCGCCCATACATTCTGGGGCCAGCAGTGAATGTGGTCTTCACGTTCGCAGGCGTCCTCATGGCCATCAGCTCGGGGGCGCATGGGGTAGAGGGGGGACAGCGTTGAATCAGAAGCGAGGGTATAGAGGGTATATCAGAATGGGTTCGTGGCTGAAGGTGGGGCAGCAATCCATTCTCTACAGTATGTACAAGGTGTCGGACAGCACAAAAGGTCTACAAGTAGTACACGGTCCTCATCGCCCTCACCCCAGTCCTAACAGCACATCAGTCGCGCTTGATGCCCGCAGTCCTCTTCTGGCGAGTCGCCTGCCACTGTTCTGCCATGCGCCTGCAGAGTTAGCGAGGTTGCGACAGGGAAAGCAAGAACGTACCTTGCGCGGACGAGTGACAGCACCGCCAGGCCGACCGACTTCAGCGACCGCTTCGGCCGAGTGGGTCGAGCGACCTCATATCCCATGGAGGCGATTGCACGCAGCGTCGCCTGTTCGCTGCGAGGGTCAGCACTGGTCGGTTTCCAATACTCACTTGAGGCTCATCCCACCCACGCAGAGAAGAAGGAACTTCTTCTGTAACGCCAGCGCGTTGCGGAACGTATTCTCGCGAGCGTACACCGCCTTGAGGTATTCGATCTGCGCAGAGAGGCGGCGTAACTGCACCTTGAACTTTTGGCGCTGCTCGGACGTCGCTTGGCTAGCAGTTAGTGACCTGTTGATGGCGGAAACATACGTTTGGCTGTCGACGCGCCCGAGCCGCTCTTGGAGAGCCGAGCATTCGTGACGTGCGTCTTGGGCCTGTTGTACGGCCTTCACCAGCTCAGTCTGCTTGGCACGGAGGCTCTCCTCGAGGCGTGCAAGCTGGTCCGCGTGCGCCCCACGATTGGTGGCCTGCTCCGAGCGCACGAGCTGAAGCTCCGACCCGAAGGCGGCACACTCTCGTCGTTGAACAGCCAAATCCTCGCTGAAGTGCGCCAACTCGCGTGTGATGCGCGTGCGTTCCGCAGTGAGAATCTCGATCTCGTGCTCCTTGTCGGCAACCTCGTCGGACCGGAGGCGGAGCTCCTTCCGCAGCCGACTCGAGTCCTCCTGAGAGGTCTGCAACGAGGACCCCGCTTCGTCAAGCGCAGCCTGGAGAGACCGAACCTTGTCCCCAGCCTTGGATGCTGCGGCCAGCTGATGACGGAGGCTGTCGAGGGTCTCGTTCATCTGCTTGATGGTCGACTGCAGCGTGGACGCCTCGCGATCACGTTGGGCGACAAGCGCCTCGCTCTTGCGCAGTTGCTAGATGTCAATTGCGTCCACCAGGTGGTCCATTACTCACCGCTGACAGGGCTTCCTTCTCCTTGCGGATCTGCTCGTAGCGTCGGGCGGACTGGGCAGCGTCGTCTTGCGCCTCCTCGTGAACTCGAGCGGTTTCCTCGGACAGACGCTCAAGCTCCTCATCGTACTTGAGCCGCATGTCGGAGAGCTGAAGACGCAGGCGACGGTTGTCCTCCTGCAGTCGCTCCTTCTCTGCAGTCATGTTGTCGCGAAGGCTGGAAAGGCGCTGGTGCACCTCATCAAGAGCAGCTTCCAGCCTCTCGTTTCTGCGAGGGTTAACGGCGTTCTATCAAGACACTCACTTGCTGCGGCCCTTCTCCAAGGTCTCCTCCCTCTGCTTGTTGAACCGACCTTGCAGGATCCGCTCTTCCTTCAGCTCGTCGATCTCTCCCTTGGCAGCAGCGAGCTGTTCAGCGAGGCGAACAGCGACAAGCCCAGCTTCCTCCAGGGCATCAAAGTTCTTGTCAAGCTGGCTTTGGGCCGCGTCAAACTCCTGCTGCAAATGATCAAGCTCAGCACGGAGAATGGACTCGTTGGAGTCCTCGATGGTGGTCTGAAGCCATGACACCTGTGTGTCAGCGTAAGACTCGGCGTTGCTGCCACCCGGAACTCACGTCCTTGAGGGGTCCAGGGGTCCTAGGGGAGCGCAGTGCGGAGACGGCCTTGTGCAAGACAGGTGTGGATCCGCGCATGGAGTTGGCCCAACGAGCGGGGGAAGCAACCTCCCGCGACTTCAGCCGCTCAAGGAGAGCCTCCTTCTCGGTTTCGAGGGCACGGATACGAGCATCGCGGTCCTCGAGTGTCTTGTGGCGAGCCGGCATGCCCTCGAGCTCGGCCTTCAGCCGCCCAATGTGGCGGTAGGCCTCGTCCAGTTGTTCTTCGTAGACGGCTGCCACGTTCGGTGACGATGCGGCGGCCGCGTCCGTCGTTTCGTCGACCTCAGTCGCGTCCAGCTTCGCAATCTCGAGCTGATTCTTGAGGGACTCGAGCTCAGCCTGAGAGCTGGCTTGTGTAGCCTGTGCGGCGGAAAGGAACTTCTCCAACTCGTCGATGCGCTTCTTGTTGGCCTTGATCTCGACATTCGACGTGGCGATTTCGTCTTCAAGCTCTTGGACGATCTTGCGCTGATCGGAGATGACATCCTGGTCGTCACTCTGGTTACGCTCGAGACTGTTGATCTGCTGAGACATGGCGTCCTTCTCCGCCTGAAGAGAGTCGTTCTCCTGCTGGAGCGAGGAGAGACGACCCTCAAGCGAGGCCGACTCGAGAGCGTGCTCCGCGATTCGATCTTCAGCGGCTGCGAGACGAGCTTCGAGGCTTGATGTGTGCTCCGTGCGGATCTCAGCCCGGCTTTCCGCAGCGGCGAGACGCTTTTGAAGGTCCTCCGTGTCATTGCTGGCAAGAGAGCGATCACGACGAGCAGCGTCAAGCTGTGACTGCAAGACACTCTCCCTCTCCTCGGAGGCAGCAAGCCGGCTTTGAAGATCCTCTGCGCGACGAGTGCCAAGCGTTGCCTCGTGCTCGGCCGAGTCGAGCTGAGATTGCAGCATCTCGGCGTGCTCCTCGGCTTCTTGAAGCTGCTCGAGAGTTGCCTGCTCGTTCGCGTGGGCCTCGGAAAGACGAGCTTGAGCGTTGGCTAGTGCCTCTGCAACGACCTGTGCGTCGTCCTGGGCGCGAGCCAAGTCGCCGCCAAGAATGGAGATCTGCTTACGGAGTTCGTCCTCTTGGACAGCACTGGATGGGCGTAGCATGTCCAGCTGCGTCTGCAGACGAGTCACCTCCCCTTTGGAGCGACCGAGCTCGTCATGTAGACATTCGATCTGCTTGGTGTAGTCGGCGCCGATCTCGGTGAACATGTGATAGTGCTCTTCCGTCTTCTTCGCGAAGTCGCTCTTGAGCCGCGACATCTCGTCGTGCGCATCCTGAAGTTGAGCGCGCGAATCTTGAAGCTGGGTGCGCAGTGAGGTGACCTCCAGTGCCGAATCGCCTTGCGGTGTGGTGCTCGAGTTCAACTCGCCAACCAGCCCACGTTTGTCGACGTCCAAGCCGGCGTCCCGTACGACTTTGAGGAGATGCCGACGCTCCTCGCGCCAGTCCTCGTGCTCTTGGTCGAGGTCGGAACTCGTGTCGAGCAACTGCCGGTCCAGCTTGTTCAGGTGCCTCTGGATCTTGGCAAAGGGGGAGACGCTGTCGAGATGTTGCAGTGAGCCTGTGGACGTTTCTGCGTGGGAGACTCGAATCTCGGAAGCCGCGAGACTGGCTCCTCGGCGGCGACGACCGTCCGGGGAAGTGAGGGATTGCACCGATGTGTTGGAGGCGGGTCCTTCGCCTTCCGTTGTCGTGGCGTCATCAGACCTCGCTGTCGCGGAGGTGGAGGCGGGCGAACTTCGGGGAACCAAAGCAGAGCGCAGGGGAGAAGGGCGTGTTGGGAGGGAGGTGACACCCGGCATCAGGGCGCCCTTTGGTGCGGCAGAGTTGTCGAGAGGAGCCCGCGAGGAGTCTGGGTAGTCGACGCTGGGGGAGGGCGGCCGCTGATTGCGGTACCTAGTCGTGACATCACGAAGAGGAGCGACGGCGAAAGGAGTCGCAGCGGCCCGGGCAGCGGTCGAGGGCTGGTCCATGTACCGAATGGCGACAGGCGTAGCCTCTGGAGAGTTAAGGAAGACGGGCGAGGGCGACCGACCCGTGACGGCATTCTCTGTGGCGAAGTCGTAAGTCGCCTCCTGCTTGGAACCGTCGTAGTGGTCAACGCTTGTGCCGGGCAGGTGGAGAGGCTCGCGTCCCTCTGGTGTTGTAGCCTCGTTGTCAGTCGAGGAAACCTCGCTCCTGCTCAGGCTCGGTATGCGCGCCTCGTTGCCCGGCTTGGGAGTGTTCTCGGGGGCCAGGAATGGTGATGTCGAGCGGCGAGGATGGCGCGGCAGGGGAGTGGCGATCACGGAAGGCTGATACTCTTCGGTGCCGTCATAATATTGGCTGCCTGTGGAGGGCGCCGGGAGACGCTCAGACACGGAACTGTAGTCGTCGTAGGCGTGCTGGGTTGCCGGCTCTTCTGCGCCACCGCTTGAGGCGTCCGACGCCGACAAGTTACCGATGAAGGAGTCGTACGAGACGTCCAGCTCACTGTTGGGGAGACGGTTTGCTGAGCGGAAAGCGGGAGAGGGGACTGCGGTTGCAGATGAGCGCAGCGGCTTGACGGTTGACTCGCTCCGCGCTGTTGCGGATGAAGGCGGCGAGCGCAGGGCGCGCCCGATGTGGGGCGTAGGGTAATGCTCACGCTAGCCGTCAGCACGAGAACTGACTGGTGCTCACCTCAGACTCATTCGCCACAGAGCCTTGGCTACTCCCGACGTCATAGTCGTCGCTGAGGTCGAGATCGTCGTGTTGAAAGCTGGGGAGCGATGGCAGCTCCATCTCCTCGTACTGCTGGACCCGTTTCAGCACCCTCGAAGGGGTGTCGAGCAGGTCAGCCATGGCTGTGAGCGAGGTGCGGGTAGTTGTCGAAGTCGAGTTAAGTGCGTTGAGGAGGTTTCGCGCAAGTGTAGTGGTGGGATGATGGGTGGGTAGGTGCAACGAAACGCGCACTGTTTGTCGGACAGGACAATGATGGTGGCATCACCCTGTTGTTGGCTTCCCAGATCCCAGATCCCAGTACCCCCAGACATGTCAGGCACGAGAAAGCAAACACGGTCCACGTGCATTTCACGAGTGCCACGCGAGGACAATGCCCCCTTTGAATTTCCAATGGCAAGGTGGGGGTGTGAATTAAGTGAGGTCCGCCCCACCTGGAAATGTGATGAGACCATCGGAAAGGCATGGCACCCGCACCCTTTGAGCAATTACAGGGGGTACCAATTAGTGAGACCCCACAGGCCCACAAGGCAGAGCGACGCACGCCGGGGGAAGGCGGCACACGGCAAGAGAGGAGAGAGGAGAGAGGAACTGCAGCGCAAACCCCCACCCACCACTCAGAGCTCGTCTGAACAAGTCAACTCGTCTGTCTCACTCTCCACCTCCATTCCTAGACTTCCATCTTTCCATCCTTCCAACCTCATCCACAACTCATCTCAAGTCCCGGGCGCACTCCCCCCTCCCCCAGACGCCCCTCCCGACTTCTTCCCCCCCCTTTCCGCCCCCCATTTAACGATTCTCACGTCTTGCGCGCGTAACACGACTACGCTTTCACTCCTTTTCGCCACCAACCAGGCATGCAGCCGTACCGCCCTGCTTCCCCTCCGGGGTCGCCTACCGATGTGAAGAAGGAGTCCCACATCGGCTTCCAGCCCGCCTCGGCCCAGGCGCGCATGGCAGGCGACGCCGCTGTGCGTGACTACGAGGCCAAGCAGCAGAAGTGAGTCTCTGTGCCTCTGTGCCTTCGAAGGCATTTCGCCTCGGGGTCGCTAACGACTACAGGCTGTCGGACGCCATCGAGGCCACCAAGTATCTCGTTGCCGACCTCAAGAACTTCAACCACGAGCAGTGGAAGATTCGCTACCCTCACTTTGCCCAGGTGCCCGCCACGCCGGGTAGGAAAGGTGCGCCTGTCATCAAGAGTGCGACTGACGGAGCAGCCGCGCGCCCTGGCCTTGGGCGTAGAACCCTCACTTTCGCCGACGAGCCCGCGCAGGAGACTGAGGTCGTCGTTACCTCGCAGCAGAGGCCAAACCGCCACCAGCTGAAGCGTTCCGTGTCGTTCCTGCCGTCGCCCCAGTCGAGCCCCTCCTCGTCCGTGACCTCGACTCCCACCTCCGAGGAGCCCGAGTCTTTCAGCGAGGACCAGACTCCTTCCAACGAGGAGTTCACTATCCTCAACCTCGACCTCAACCTCGGCGCGACCCGGCACGCGAAGGCCCTCATCTCCCAGCTTGAGCGGTCGTCAATCTCCGCCCTCCTCGACAACCGTCTCATTGCCACTCTCACCCACCTCGACCTTCTTCACACCCGTATCCACGATGCGCACTCTCGTGTTCTCGTCACCGGTGACCTCAACGCCGGCAAGTCGACCTTGGTGAACGCGCTCCTCCGTCGCTCCGAGGTGATGCCTACCGACCAGCAGCCTCTGACTACGCGCTTTGTCGAGGTTGTTAGTGCTCGCGAGAATGGTGACAAGGAGGAGATCCACATTCTCGACTCGCCAGCCAAGTACAACCCCGAGGATCCCTCGACGTACAAGGCTGTGCCCGTTGAGCAGCTCGAGGACCTGTCCACGGACCCCGACTGCGACTCGTCCGCGCCTCCTCTCCGTGTCTTCCTCCGTGAGAACACAGAGACGACCTCGCCTTCCATCCTCCACAACGGTGTCGTGGACATCTCGCTCATCGACGCTCCCGGTCTCAACCGCGACTCGATCAAGACGACTGCCAACTTCGCGCGCCAGGAGGAGATTGACGTCGTCGTCTTCGTTGTTTCCGCTGCCAACCACTTCACTCTGTCCGCCAAGGAGTTCATCTGGCAGGCGAGCCACGAGAAGGCCCACCTCTTCATTGTTGTCAACCGCTTCGACCAGATCAAGGACAAGGAGCGCTGCCGCCGTGCTGTCATGGCCCAGATCAAGCAGCTCTCTCCTGAGACCTACGCCGAGGCCAAGGACCTCGTCCACTTTGTCGACTCGGCCAAGGTTGCCTTCGGTTTCGATGACGAGAACGACGACGCGGACGACATCGACGAGACCTTCGCGCACCTCGAGCAGTCGCTCCGCTCGTTTGTCCTGGTGAACCGCGCCAAGTCCAAGCTCGGCCCTGCCCAGAATTACGTCACCCACCTCATGGCGGATGTTGAGCTCCTGGCTGCTGCCAACTCTCTGGTGGCCACCAAGGAGCGTGACGCCGCCCTCAAGGAGGTGGAGCGCGTCAAGCCCGAGCTTGACCGCATGAAGACTAGCAAGGACTTGCTCGAGGAGGGTCTCGTCACTGAGGAGGAGTCGGCGACCGGCAAGGTTGTAGCTCAGAGCCAGCAGTCTCTTCGCCTTGCGCTCGACCGCGTTGGTCGTGGCGAGTACGCTGCCGGCGTGACCGCCCCAGTCTACCCCGGCCTTCTCGGTGCTTGGGACTACGCCGCCGAGGTTCGCAAGGCTCTTCTTACCTCGCTCGACATGGCTGTGCGTGGCGTCGAGGACGACGCTCGCGTCGTCACCGCCGACACGGTGACGCACATCACCGACATCGGCGAGAAGCACCTGCCCGCCGACGTCGAGAAGTGCAAGCGTGTCTTCAACCCGCAGGCGATGTTCTACAACCACGGACGCAAGAACCGTCGTGCCTCGGGCCTCCAGAGTGTCGGTCTCGGCCTGGCTGGCAACTCTGCGCTGTCCGACGTCGTCGTGTCCGACATCTTCGACCTGCAGCACTTCTTCTTCCTCACCGAGTCGGTTCCCTCCGCCGTTAGCGACAAGGTGTCCCCATTGCGCGACTTGATCCCGTTGAGCAAGGAGGTCTCGAGCATCGGCGCTGCTTCGCTCGCCGTCGGCGCCTTCTCTGTGGTCGGCGGCAAGGCCCTTGCTCTGCGCACCCTTGTCGAGACTGCCATCCACCTCTCCGACCTCGCCGCCAACCCTGTGGTGCGCAAGTGGGCCGGCCCCGCCATCGGTATTCTTGCCGCTGGCGCAGTCGCCTACGTCATCTACGAGCTCCCACGGTCCATCCCCCGCAACGTCGGACGCAACCTCCGCTCGCAGCTCCTCATCACCTCGGGCGCCACCGAGGCCGACGACGAGTCGCCATTCTTCGAGGCGGAGGCTCAGCGCATCGGGCGGGAAGTGCGCAAGGTTATGCGCCTTGCTGCTTGGGACCTCCGCGAGCGCTTCCGTACTGCCATGGAGGCACGCAACGAGATCGTCCGCCAGAGCGAGGAGACTGCCAAGCAGGCCGCCCGCGCGCTCGAGTGGTTCGCAGAAATCGAGGAGCGCGTCGACACGATCCGCGACCAACTGGGCCTGAAGCTCTGAGGACGACCGTGTACGGAGTGCAGAAGGCCAAGGCGGAACATGTTGACAAGTGTTGTGACTCTTTCTTTGCAAATGTAATTTCTCATGATGCTGCTGTTCTCGGGACCAGTCTGGAGGTGACGACTAAATGGACATCTGCATCTCATATGTACAGCAACTCCCCCCCTCGCGTTCTGCCCCTCCAGAAGGAGGCTTCTACTTCGTAAAGATGCTGACGACATCCTCGTTCATGACCTGATGCGAAAGACCGACCTTCTGCGGCTGCGGGTTGAACTTGCTCGACTTGCCCCACACGAGCGCGTACTTGAAATGCGACGCGAGGCCGCGGTGAATGCTGTGACAAACAGTCTCGATCGTGGCGCCCGCACGCAGGCAAATGGGGTCACCGAGGTCGGGCTGCTCCCCACGTTTCTTCGTGTACACCCTGGGAGTCAGCGAGTTCACGACGAACGCACTTGACAAGACCGAGCTCCTTCCAGATCGCCTCCAGGAGCCAGTCGAGGCCGAGGTCGGCCTCACACGAGATCATGACCGTCTTGCCGTCGCCCTGGCGCGCCATCTTGTCCAGCGCCTCCATCGAGATCGCGTCGACCTTGTTGTTCACTGTCAGGGCCGGGATGTACTTGCGCGTGCCGAGGAGCACGTCGATGAACTCGTCGATGGTGATCTGGTGTCAACTCTGAGGGGTGTGGGTCACTAACGTCCTCGCGGATCATCACGTCGCAGTTGTGGACTGTTGTCAGCCGGGCGGAGCGATTCTGTGAGCGGACGCACTCCTGTAAGACTGCAGGACGGAACGGATCATGCGCTCATCCGTCTTGGTGAGCTTGACAGTGCAAGTGATCTACTGTCAGCAACTTGCTTTCCAACGGCAAACTCACGGTGATCCCTCCCGCCGTCTTCTGCTTGAACACGACGTCTGGTGACTGGGTGTTCAGGCGAATGCCGACCTCCTCCAACTCGGCCACCAACATGGCGCGCTGCTCATCCGACTTTGTCGCGTCAATCATGATCAAGATGAGGTCTGCCGTCCGCGCGACAGCGACGACCTGCTTGCCTCGTCCACGGCCTGGATGGAGTCAGTAACCTCCAAACCAAACGAGAGCTCACCCTTGGCAGCGTCCTGCACAATACCGGGAAGATCCAACAGCTGAATGCGCGCGCCCTCGTACTCCAGCACTCCTGGAATGGCCTGCAGTCAGCTCAGCAGATGCCGGCCGGACGCACTGTCAATGTGGTGAACTCGTATGCGCCGACGGCCGACTCGGTCTTGGTCGTCTTGGAGAGCAGCGTCGACTTGCCGACCGACGGGAAGCCGATCAAGCACACGCGCGCGTCTGCCGTGAGTAATGCTCAGGAGGGGACACACCTCCACTCTTCATCACATCGAATCCCTCGCCCTTGGCCGACTTCTTCTCTGGCTCAAGGAGCTGCGCGCGGTACTTGGCGACTGCTGTCAGCGGGACCACGGAAAGCACCCACGTTTGGCCTGTATACAGAAGACGGCGGTGGTCAGCACCCCACATATCACAGCCGGCCGGCGCGCGTACCTTGAGGAGACCCAGGTGATACTCGGTCGCTGAGGTTAGCTGGGGCTCGCGGGGCGCTCTCACCTTTGCTGCAAGGTTAGAGGGGGGAATGTCAGCATATTGCACGCGCACGATTTCGCTCAAGCTAACTTCTTCTGCGCTGGCCAACGTCAGTCTTCGCCCATGGCGGCGGTGCGCGTCACGTACTCCGAGACATCTCCTCTGCGACAGTCAGCACGCGCACTCGATCACTCTCAGCAGCTGCAATACGCACTCTCGATGTCCTCAATCTTTTGAAGGATACCCATCTTGACTCGTTCGCTCGGGGGGCTGCTGGCTGTGGTTCAAAGTAGTTGGATTGTTCTCTGTGAACTCGACAGATGGATGGAGGTGTGCACCGGCCTTGGAGGGCTCAGATCGTTAATCAATACTCTGGCGGCGGTGATAACCGAAATATCAGCCTCCACGTAATTTCCTCTGCAATCCCATCCAGGTAGCCTCAATCTCCGTCACCACTGCTCATGCATTCATGCACCACGTCTATGCTTCACTAGCTAGCTCTCTTAACGACATCCTCCAGCGACGTGGCGCGGAATACGCCGTCCTCGGCTTGGGCGAACACAGCATCGTCGCCAAAGTACACAACCAATCCACCCTTGCCCTCGATGGTCTTGCCGATGCGGAACAGCGGTTTGCCGGTGATCGAGTGCGACTTGCCAAGGGGACGCATGAGGAGGTCGTTCTCGGCGATAACCTCTTCTGCGATAGATCGGAACGTGATATCCTCGGGAGCGGGCATGCGCTGGCCGACAGGCTTGGAGACAGGCCCCGAAGGTTGAGGAGCGCCGTTCGCGGGCTTGGAGCCAGAGCGAAGGGGCGCATACTGTGGCTTCTGCAGCTTCGAGGGAGCAGCGGATCCCAGCTCGACGGCGTCGCGCATGAGCTTGAGCCCCGTGTTGAATCCGTGAGCCATCCCGCGGTGCTGCGCGATGTCCGCAGGGAAGGTGCCCTTCCACATCTCGAACCATTGCGCGACCTCGTCCGCGTTGTAGCCGGGGTGGGCGAGCCACATGTGGAGGACGTTGAGCCACTTGGGGAAGAACTCCAGCTCGAAGAGGCGGACAAAGTTGGACGTGCGGATGAGGGTGTGCCAGGGCAGGACGATGTCCTTGAGCGGCTTCATATCCTGGTTGCGAGGATTGACGACGAAACCATCGCGAAGAACGTCGCCGAGCTTGCCGAGCACGTAGTCACCCATGAGCTTGTCCCACTCGTGTGTGGAGAAGATGTCGTCCCGCCAGCGTTGCAGCTCGGACAGGACTCCATCCTCTGGCTTCCATTTGCGAAGCACGGCGCGCACACGGCGCTTGCCGCTCTCGAGAAGGTCTCCGACCCGCTCGCCCATGAGGGGAAGCCATGGGAAGATGATCGATGCCAGCGACACGTTGCGGCCGTCACGAAGAGGGCGGCCCGTCCACTCCTCGACCGCCACGGTCACCTTGGGGAGAACGAGCTGGTCGAGAATGTTGTCGTGAATGAAGGGCGGGAGGATCGGGTCCCACGACTCGATGAGATGAACGGCCGGCTGGGGATCCAGGACATCCCAGTCGTTATTGATCGCCGAGCGAACTTTGGGTAGCCAGCGCTGCCACAGCAGGCTCTCCCACGCGGTCATGGATCGATCAGTCGCCTCGTCGTCCGCGCCCACTGGCGCTCCGTCGAGGTTGAACGCCTTCTTCCAAGGCTTCAGTGTCGAGAGAAGCGCGTCGGCCGACACCTCAAACGGCTGCCATTGAGCGAAGGGCTTGCGCAATACCATGTCGATGGCGCCGACCACAACGTCATCGAGGCCGAGCAGTCGATACTCCTTGTCGTGCTTGATGAGGAGGCGATTGAAGGCGTCTTCAAGAGAGTGTAGCGAGGACGACCCCTCGCTAACCTGGCGTTGGCTGATGGCCGAGATCTCGTCCACCGAAGCCTTGACGACCTCCAGGGACTGCAGCTCTGTAGTTGTCAGCGCCGTTTGCGCATTGCAGTTACCTTTGGTGGACTCATCCGCTTTGTGCCGCGACCGTTCCTCGTCGCGCATGGTCCATCGCCTGCGTTCATTGACGGCCTTGCCCTCTTTGACGAGACTGTTGACCTCGCCGCGAGTAACATCCACGACCAGGCGCAGATTGTGTCGCAGCTCTGGTAGTTGTGTCGCATCCGTTGATGGCGTCCAGCCGGAGAGGGACAGATCGGCGATGGACTCCACGGTCTTGAGGTCGCCTCCTCGCGCATCAATCACGAGACCCACCCCAGGCCGTGTCGTGTCGGGCCCTTCCTCGGCAAGCAGCTGCTCGTACGTTTTGTGCTCGACCTTGACCTTGACCTTCTTGTGCTTCGTCCAGCCCTCCCTGCTGGGCGCAGCACGCTGACCGCCCTTGCGCTGGCCCTTCTTCTGCTTCGGCTCCTCCTCCTCGACGAGCTCGCCTTTCCGCCTCGCCTCGCGCTTGCTGTCCTCTGTCCGAATGCCGGAGCGAATACCTTCGCCGCGCATCATGGTACCGACAGCCACTGGGACGGCTCGACCATCCTCGTTCAGACCGAGACCTTTACCGGGGGCCCATCCTTGCTTGGCGAGAAACTTGGCACCGAAGCCACCCGAAATGGTAGAGAAGTGCGCCTTCTCAGCGCGCGTGAGCTCGGCTTGGGGGGCCGGGGTTGACGATCGGCTCGGCTGGAAGTTGGATCTCCCAGCGACAGCAGAAGTCCCTGCCTGCATTTGCTGAAACGCTGAGGCAGCTCGCCCAAAGGCCGACTTGGGGGCAGCTTCCTCGGGCTTCGGCAGCTCGTCTGCGGGCTTGGGAGAGCTGGTTGACGCGGTAGCTGCACGGAATCCCAAGCCGCCTCCCCCGCCACCGGAACGGAACCCCAGACCTCCGCGTCCCCCGCCGCCGAGACCAGCGCGGGGAGCATCGTCTTCCTCCTCCTCCACCACGCGCGGTGTTGGGTCGCGAGTCGCTGTGCCGTCGCTCGAGCTCGACTCGGCATCAGAATCGTCCGGGGTCTCTGCTGGAGTCCCGTTGGACCCCGTTGCAGCATCGTTCGTCGAAACAAAGGTCGGGGCTCTGTTGATGTCAGCACAGCCCTTCCGCGAGACATACTTGGTCCAGTCGGTCCTCTCGTTCCCTCCTCGCGGGGGACCTCCTCGAGGCCGACGCGGGCCGCTGCCTTCGTCGTTGTCCCCGAAGATGCCTTCCCATGCTGCAGCTTTGCCGTTGCCCATGGTCCTGGGCCGCTTGCGGCGGTGTTCGAAGAGACGCCTCTCTGCGCGGGAATCGTCGTCCTCTTGCGAGTCAAAGCCGCCCTCGCTGCCGGACTGGTTTGACGCCTCCGAGTCGGATCCGTCGTCGAGGAAGTCCTTCTTACGCCGTGCCATGGCGATTTTTAAGGGGAAGGCGCCGTGTGGCGATTGAAGTACGCTGAGGTGGAAAGAGTTGAGTTGGATGGTAGATGTTGTCGGATGTCGGTTGCTTTGGGTGGCAAATGGGGCTTTCATCGCGCCTATTCCGAAGTCAAGAGTGGGTGAAACTAGGCGCACCAGAGGAAAGGCTTGGTGAAATTAGGCGTGTTTGTTATATGGGATCGACGTACATGACGCAGTTGGAACATCCGGTCCGATACCCTGAATAGCTCGCGTCGTCCTCGCGCCTCCCTCGAGCTCCCTGCCTCAACATGCACCCGGCACCCAGCCTCCCATCTGCGCCCGCCAGCCCAGCCAGCCATACCAGCCGTACCAGCCACGCCAGCCAATGCAGTGTTCCGAGGGCTTCCAAGCAATCCAAGCTACATCGCCCCCGCTTTGCACCTTGGCGCGCGCGTCTAGGGCCCCCAGGCGCCCAGGTGCCCAGGGTCAGGGTTGTGTGTGTGTGTGTGTGTGTGGGCACAATCCACTCACCCGGCCAGCCATGCCGGCCAGAGTCTAGACGGCAGTCGCCAGTTAATGGATCACGGATACGGATGCTCATTTCCATCTCCATCTCACTCTCTTCCTCTCTCCATTACTCTCCTCCCCTCCCACCATCAACAACCCTCCCCACTCTCCCGCACCCATCTCATACTCTGCTAGCTTCCTCTTCGTCAACTCCCGTGTCGCTCTGCGGCACGCTGTAGCGGCGAACAGGAAGCAGGCCACTTCGCTCCATTCTCCTTCAGTCACTTGCAATGTTCATTTGGCCCGCATCGCCCACCCGGCTCTAAACCTATCTCGGCCTTCTCCCTCCCTCCGGCTCTCCCAGCCCACCACATCATCACAATGGCCACACCTGCAATGATACACACCCGCACTCGCTCGCGCTGGTACATGGAGTCGCCCATACGGCGAGCCGCTTCCCCCTTAAAGCATAAAGGCGGAATGCACCATGCAGCAAAGCGACGACGTCTCGGCATGTCGTCCCTCAACGTCAACAGGCTGCCACCGCCGTCTTCAGACACCGACTCGAATCGCGACTCGTATCCTCTTCGCAATCGTTTCTTTCCCCCCAGCCCTCGCGCGACCCCTCGAGCCAACAAACGCTCCGGTGCCCCACGTCGCCCTAGACATCCTCCACTTTTCGAGGGCGAGGACGCCATGAGCCCTCGCAAACGCAAACGTTCCGACGACGAATCCTTGTCTGACGAGAGTTGGATCGAGACAGAGGACGAGATGCCCGAGTACATTGCCGAAGGTAAGACGGGCTCCGTTGCTCAGCTCTGACGTCCGCAGATGACCAGCACCTCCTGCAATTGGCACCGGCCTCTGCCCTCCATAGGTTACGCAAGAACGAGCTGATTCGCCTGTGGAAGGTCTGTGGTATGTGGTCTTCCGACGACGACGAAGGGGACGAGGACATTGGCGATTCTAGGCGTGACCTGAGCAAGGTGGACCTCGTCAACGGCCTCATAAAAGCTGTGAGTGCTGCCCAAGGGAAGGCATCTGACCACCAGCGCAAACAGGTAGCAGCGCTCGAGTCGCCATCACTTCAAACCTCCACGAGTGACCTCCCTCGGACGCCTAGAGAGTCTGGTAGCTCCTCGTTGACCTCACCTCCATCGTCATCTGGCGACAGCCAGTTAATCAAGGACATGGAGGCGGAAGCGACCCCGAAGGCACCAGCCCGAGGCAAGAGTCGCCAGCGCCCACAACCTGGCACCGCGAACCGCAAGGATCGCAAGCTCAAGACCACCATTCGACCCAAAGGGGCCGGGCGTCGTGACATTAGGAAGGCAAGATTTGACAACACAGTCAAGAGCCCGGAGCAGAAGATGACGCGACTGAGACGTACTCGTTCGTCTACCGTCTCGTCTCAGTATGCCACGACTAGTGACGGGTCGAACAACCCCTCCCACGAAGTGGATCTGAGGAAGCCTCGCCACCCACCTCGTCGACCAGTCCCAACTTCAGGGGTTGAGCGTACACCCATCATTCGCAGACTTCGCCCTCGCGCCCATGGCAGTGCGAGCTCCAACGGGTCCACCGAGGTTGACGCCGACCAGGAAGACAACGCAGACGACGAGCCTGTGTCGGCGAGTAGCTCCCGCCAGCTTCGTCGGGCAGACTCGACATCGACCCGCGAGACCCGCGATCGCCGAGCGAAGCGTGAAGCGCTGCGAGCTATGCAGCCTGACGACACAAGCAGTGATGACGACACTCGCAAGCAAGTCATGGAAACCTGTGAGCAGTGACTGCTGTCCTAGGCTGACATCCTTAGCTTCCAGCCTGCCCCCTTCCCAACAGCGAAGACCTTCTCTTCGGACCCGCAGTGGCTCTCGCAGCGGGCCAGTGACACGTTCTCGCCAGAACTCGGCCAATGCGAACATGTTGTTGGGCGACCCCATCGAGATCGACTCCCCGCCGCCTAGTAACGACGACATCTGCACCAGATCGCGCACAACCAGGTCGGGTCGAGCATTCGGCGACATCCAGGAGAGATCCGAATCCAGCAATGATGTGGACGACGACTCCATGGACGAGGACGATGAGGAAGAGCCAGGAGGTTGGGGAGCCGGTGAGTCTATCTGCCAAGACACGGCTGACGATCTCAGATGCTAGCCTCGACGGGGTCACCCACGCCAGCCTCATGCGCCTTCGTCGGGACCAACTCGTGCAGATGTGCGAGCAGCGCAACCTAGAGGTTGGAGGCACGAAGCCCCAGCTTGCAACGGCTTTAATCAGCTGGGTGAGTAACCCGCTGGTAATCAGGACAGGGTCTAACGTCGTGCAGCGTGATGAACGCTTGGACAATCTCGAGTCCACCTCCACTGCCAGCTCGCAGGGCACGGCCCGCCCCGCCTCCCCCATGGTCATGAGCGCCGTCTTGACTCATAACCACCGCAAGGGCGAAGACACACCAGTGCTCCAACGCAAACACATCCACGCGGAAGATCCTGCCACTCCACGCCGATCAGACGAAGACAAGCCCCGCACGCCAGACAACGACCTCAACCTCGACTTACAGGAACTCGGTCTTGAAGACTTCACGATCAAGCCCGAGTTTCTTCAGAAGATGGAAAAGATTGGAAGCGGCGGCTTCAAGGAGTAGGTCCACGTTCACGTAGAAGCTGACTCTTAGTGTGTATGTTGGCAAGCTACGCGGGCGCAAGGTCGCCATCTCAGAGTTCCGCGAGCATCTGAGCGAGAGTAAGCCGCTTCCCTCTTCTTTGTCGAGTTGCTGACCCTCGTAGTGGACATCCGGGAGCTCAAGCTCTTGGCCGAGTTCCGGCATCCCAACATCGTTAGATTCGTGGGTACCTCTCCAGTAGCCAGGGCTAACCATGCAGCGCGGCATTTGCATTCCCGAGGACACGTCACAGGTCCCTTGCATGCTGATCAGCGAGCTCTGCGAGAATGGAGACCTGTTTGACTACATTGTGGGTGCAAGCCGCTGCTTTGGCTAACACGAAGCGCAATGTGCCTCCACCACCACTCAAACGTGTCCTGCGCCTCATGCTAGACATCGCCCATGGTCTGGAGTATCTGCATCTGCGGAACCCGGCAGTCATCCACCGTGACGTACGCTCCGTTCCAGGACGATGGCTGACTTTACCAGTGCAAGTCGACGAACATTCTCATCAACAAGCAAGGCGTCGCCAAGGTCGGAGACTTCGGTCTCGCGCGCGTCAAGCAGAGCACCCGGTCCATGATTCGCAGTCTGGTGGGAACAGTCAACTGGCAGGCTCCAGAATTGTGGCACCCGCACCCGAAGTACGACTACAAGGTGGACGTCTTCTCAGTTGCACTGGTGTACTGGGAGATGCTGTCGGGATGGACCAGCGAACCAGTGAGTGTAGAGTTGTGTGAACCCAAGCTGACTGTCCCAGAAGTACCCGTGGGAGGGTTACAACGAGCACTACATCTACGATGCGGTTGGGCAGAAGCACAAGCGGCCTCCTCTCACCGGCTTGCGCAAGCACTGGGGAGCAGAGCCTGTCAACCTGATCGAACGGATGTGGCACCAGGACCCGGCCGAGCGTCCCACCATGTCAGACGTCGTCGCGGACCTCGAAGCGCTGCTCGCCGAGCAGTGAACAAGAACCAGTGCATGGATATCAGAAGCATACAAGTAGGCATTGCATAACCGTCTGTACAGTTACATGTAAGCATTGAGAAGCAGGCTTTGCCTCGGCAAGTCCATCCCTGCGGGACCATTTCGGTCGATAACGTTCCCGCCATGCCCCACTTTTCAGGACGCGGGTCGGGAGACGCGTTGATGCGCGCTCGGACGATTTCAGAAGCTCGTCCGGATCAACAACGGCCCACTCGTCCTTGTCTTGTTGTCAATCTTGTCAACTCTTCGCCCAAGATGTCGCGCTTCGCCGGTCGCTCCCTGGACCGCGTCTACTTCATGTTCCTGCTGGTACGCAGCCCCCCGCGTCCTCGCTAACCACAGTCGCACATCGTACGTCCGGCCACCCCGCTACCGCACCGCGCACGACTGACACCAGCCCGCGACGCTCATGATGGACGGCCAGGCAGTCTACCCCGCGTGGCTCACCGCCGGGCCCCTGGACGCCTTCGGCAAGTGGTACATGGCCTTTATGCGCGACCCGATCATGACCGGCGTCCTCACCCGCGACGGCACCATGGGCTTCATGATGCCCTTCTTCTACCTCGAGATGTTCTTCCAGATGCCGTGCTTTGTGCTCGGCGCCCTCGGGCTGTGGAAGAGTGAGTCGCTGGGTCCTGGATCGCGCTAACACCAGACGACAGGCGCGTGTGGCCCCTCCTCCTGGCGTACGGCGCGAGCACGGCCACGACCCTCCTCCCCGTCCTGCAGAGCCTGCTGTTCGACACCAAGACCAGCCCGCCGCTCACGGCGGTCGAGCTCGGCAGCCTGCTCGCCTGCTACGTCCCCTACTTTGTCATCCCGCTCATGATGGCCGTCGACATGGGCTCGCGCATCACCAAGGCCCTCGGCGTCGGCGAGCGCAAGCACATCTAGATCTAATGGATGCATCTGGGCATATTGTAATGCTAGTCTAATACCTGTGCGAGTATACAAACGAGGCTGCCCCCGCGATCAATGCTGCCCCAACGAGGAGGCTCACGGCCTGCAAGCCCGAGTCGGGGCGGGCGAGGCCGGACAATGCCTCTGCGTTGCCGTCGTGCAGCACCTTGAACTGCCGGTGCCGGGGTTCTTCCCTCCCCTCGTTGGGCTTCTCTGGTGTCCACCCCGTTGCGCTGGCTTCGCTGGTCGACTCGCTTGGCGACACCTCCACGCGCGCCACGCCTCCGAAGAAGTCGGTTAAGAGGATATCCCGTGGCGACTTGGGCGACAGGTGAGTCGACACGCCGGCGTTCGACCGGATGATGTTGGAGTCGTACGCGTCAAACTGGTGTCAGATCATGTACATTGGCAGCACCTACCAGCTGCTGGAGATTGAGCTGCGAGGTCTTGTTCATCCCCTCGAGATAGCCCAGCACGAAGTGGGTGAAGCTGTCAATGATAGCGACGCCGATGTCGTAGTCATTGTCGTGCTGTGTGTTAGCAATGTCCGGCATTCTCCACTCACGGAGAGCGAGTTCTCGCCAAGACCAGACGAGCCCGTCGCGATAATGTTCGGCGAGTAGAACTGCGAGTACATGGTGTTGGCCTGGCACGTGTCGATCATGAAGAGGAGGCGGTTATACCTGCTTGTCAGCTCTGTCAATAGAACAGATCAACCAACCTCCTCTTCTCCCACATCTGCTCAACGGCGTCGGCGACGTCAAAGGCAGACAGCTCCTCGTTGTCCTGGAACTTGAGGAACTCGTTGCCGCCGTGGCCAGTGAGATAGATGAGCACGTTGGAAGACGCGTCCGACAGCAACCGCTTGTTGGGCGGCACGTTGGGGTTCAACCGACCTGGGGTGAGCTCTCGCTCCAGCATCCGGACCTCACCAGTCAAGGTGCGGAGGAAGTTCTCGACTGTCACCTCGTAGCCGCTGTAGTCGACCTCGACGCTATCGCCGTACAGGTCCAGTTGGCGGTTGGGGTTGGCGTACACCGTGGCCGGGAAGATGTTGCGCGCGTTGCACGCAACGTCGTCTGCGAGCATCAGGATGATGTTCGAGTCGGGGATGCCGAGCCGCTTGATGCTGCGGTAGATCGCGAGCGTGTTCGCAATATGCTGATGTCAGCTTGCCAAGAGCAACAACACAGCTCACGCGATAATTGAACCAGAAGCGCGAGGTGCAGGCGAGGACAGCCCAGTTGTTGGTGTGCCGGTCCTCGCTACCGGCGAAGAACTCAGCCACCTGCTCATGATGTTGGTGGAGCTGGCCGGGCTGGGAATCCGCGTAGCCTGGTACAGCGGCGGATATCAACCCCAATAGAAGAACCCAGATAGCCGCCAACATGGCGTTGCTTGACCTGGAAGGGAACGTGAGTGATGGCGCGAAGAGAGAGTAGTATGATCTGATGCGTCATGAATCGCGTCCTCCTCCACGGCCTCCACACGCATGGCTGGCGATCGCCGAGTGGTGAATGTACGAATTTGGTTCCGCACCATCCTTGGCTCACAATATCCCCTCCACCACCTTCCTCGATCTCGATAACCCCATCTTCATTCACTCCAACCCCCACATCCCTCAAAACACATCATGTCCGACCTCGAGAATGAGCTTCTCGGCCTAGCCGAGGACGACTCGTCGCGTCATCACAAGAAGCGCGCGGCAGGCAGCCGCAAGAACCACCAGTCCTAGTTCGTCACCCCGCCAATCGCCACTGACTTTCAGTGAGGACTCTGACGACAACGAAGGCGAGGAGGAGATGGACATGGACATGGACGAGGACATGGACATGGATGTCGACTCGGACGATGATACCGCGGCCAAGTCGCGCCCCGTCAACAAGACGAACCCCTATCCCCTTGAGGGCAAGTACATCGACGAGGATGACCGCGACTAGTGGGTGCAGCAGCCGTGTGCGGAGCTAACCCAAGCCTCGACTCGCTGCCTGAAATCGAGCGCGAGAACATCCTTGCGGCCCGTCAGGAGGAGATCCAGAAGTTCAAGGATGCGGCGCAGCTCGACGCCATGTACAAGATGGCTGCGTTCCAGGACGAGGATGAGGACGATTACACGCCGAGGAAGCAACGTGAGGGCGACTGATGGCGCATGCTGACGGGAAAGGAAAGCACACCAGTGTTACCGATGAGAAGTACAGAGCTATGATGGACCTCAAGAACAAGAGGAAGTCGAAGGAGGAGAGGGCTCAGCGGAGGGTGAGCTATCTTCTTTTCGTCCCCAGCTGACAATGCAGGCAGCCAAGCTGGCGCAGGGCGGTCGCCGTGCGCGCTCGTCATCGTTGGCATCCCAGGACGAGGCGTCGTCTGAAGAGGGAGAGATCTCGCTTAGAGATTCGTGGCGGCACCCGTCTCCCTCGCGCGACAGACAAGGCGAGAGCCGTCGCAAGGTCGAGGTGGACATTGACTCTATGCCCCCGTCCGCGCAGGAGCTCAACGAGGCGACGCTCAACCGCTACGAGCTCGTGGAGATGATGTACAAGGACCAGTTCGAGGAGGTTATCAAGAGTGAGATCAAGTGTTAAAGTGGAGCTGACACGCAGACGCCTACGTCCGTATTCCGGCGGGGACGGATGAGCAGGGGCGACCGAAGTACCGCGTCCATCGCATCATTGGTGAGCTGCTCGACGTGGATAGGCCACCAGCTGACCTCTCAGGTGTGGAATCAGAGCACCAGCACGGGCGGTACCACGTCGAGTACAAGGGGCGTGACGTCTCGGCCAGCCATGCCCTCATCTGTGCCTACGGCAAGGCTAATCGCCTGTACCGCATCGCCGACATCTCCAACACCGACGTTTCCGAGGTGTGTACCGGCTCTACATGCTCCTGCCTTCCTGTGCTGACCCGCAGACGGAGTTCTCTCGCTTCACCATGACCAACAAGGCGGACAACGTCAAGAACCCAAGACGGTCGGAGCTCAAGGCCAAGCATGAAGAGATTGTGGCTCTGCGCGACCGCCCGATGACTGAGGAGGAGGTCAACCGGCAAGTCGACGCGCGCAAGCAGGCGAACCCTCAGGCACAGCGCCAGAAGGTCGTGCTGCAGATCACGTCGCTCATGTCGTCCAAGCAGCTCGCGCTGCGTCGTAACGACCTCGAGACGGCAGACTTCATCGGCAGACAGATTGCGGACCTTGGAGCAGACCCGAACACCGGCGAGCTCCTGGAGGGGGAGGGAGAGCTGTCCGAGTACGACTTGCGCATCGCGAAGATCAACGAGAACAACCGCAAGAAGACGCGCGAGACCATGATCAAGGCACATGAGGCAGCGGTTGCCAAGAAGAAGGCGGAGGACGCCATTGTTCGCGCAAAGGCAGCGTGAGTTGGCCGAGTTGAGCGTGCGAAATCAGGGCTGACATTGCAGTGCTGCCTCACAGGAGGCCGGGGCCGACGCAGTAGTGAAGGAGATAACGATCAACGCTCCTCCCATCTCGGGGATGCGGAAGGGCGAGACTCCTCAGCAGTACGTCGCCCGCACTGTCACGCTCGATCTGGGTGACTTCTAGTCTATGCATGTCACGACATGTCTCTGTACCTATCCGTTACCCTCTACCTCACACTCGCCTCACGCCGCCGGCGCCGCACTGCCAGCAGCAGGCTTGTCCGCCGCCTCTCTAGGGGTCACCGGCACCGATGCTGATGGCTTGAGTGCCATACGAGTCGAAACATACTGCTTGTCAGTCGTTCTGTAAACCTCATAACTCACGTCCTGAGCCACAATCTCAACACTCGTCTTCAGAACCTCGACCAGACGCTCCTCGACCCAGTCGCTCTTGTCGTACTCGACCTCCAGCCAGTCTCCTGGCGAGGGCTGGCTGATGGTGGTGAACTGCAGCTCATGCGTTGGGTCCTGCAGGCTGACAATGAAGTACAGGTGCTTGGGCGGGGTCGCCGGGCTTCCCTCGGTGGACAGCTGCAGAGCAGGCTCGGGGAAGGGCAGCGGGGCCAGCACGGGCTGCAGCTGGAGGAAGACGGGGATGGTCGTAACTGGGACGTCCTCTGCAAATGTCAGCTGGGTATGCGAGTCTGCAACTCACCAGATTCCGCCCGAGCCCGGCCACGCGGGTTCTTGTCCTCGCGGCCCTTGGTCGCCTTGACCTCCTCCTGGGCGGCCTTCCACCCCTCGTCCCACCCAGTGACGGGATTCAACGTGCGCTCCGTGGGAAGCTCCTGGTCGGGAGGCGACCAAACCACGACGAGCTCGCCCGACTCGGTCTGCTCGAGAATCGTCATCCACGCGCGGTACACGACGCCCTCGACGCCCTCGTACCCGACCATTGGGTGCGAGAGCCACAGCTCGATGGTCTCGTGGGCCGAGATGGGTGGTGCAACGGTGTTGATCAGAGTGGTAAAGGTCGAGTTGGCCTGGGTGAGAATGTCCTGGCCTTATCGTCAGCAGCATTCAAGTACGGATCTCACGGAGCTTGTCCAGGTCGAGATTTCCCACGTTCTTGGCGAGGCCACCGAGGCGGGTCTCAGCGTCCTTCCTCAGCTTGCCGACATCGACGCCGCCAACGTGGAGCTGGTCAATCTGATCGCGAATGCCCGACACGCCCTCGGTGCGGACCTTGCGGTACTGCTCGTCGGCGACGCGCTGGGCCGACTGGATCGCCGAAGTCGCCGACGACCAGAACGAGCCGCCGCCCCAGCCCCAACCGCCCGAGGCGGCGGGTTGTGGCTCGGACGCAGGGGCAGGTGCAGGCGACGCGGGCGCAGGCGCGGCCTTGGGAGCGCCAGCGGGGGTGCCGGACGCACCGAGGGCGGGACTGCCGGTGCGCGGCGTCGAGGCGGAGGGCTTGCTTAACGGCGCGCGCTTCTGGTTGATCTGGGCCTCGAGGAAGGCGAGTGCGTCGGCCGCCTCGGCGTCGGGCGCGGGCTCGGCGGGCTCGTCCTTGCGGTTGGCGCTGTCGGTCGAGGGGCGGGCCGAGCCAACGGCGGCGGGCGCGTCAGCCGGGGTCTCGGCGTCGAGACTGTCGAGGTTGTCGAGGAAGGCGAGAGCCTCCTCGGCCTTGGACTTTTTGGGGGGCATTGGAGTGGACAGAGGACTCGTGGAGGTAGGCGTGTCTCGATGCGCTGGAGTAGAGAAAGTAGAGGAGATGATGACTAGGATGCGACGATGATCCGACAAGGTGCACTGATCGATATCGCGATGACAGCATGGCACCGGGCACTCAAGGTGACGGGTCGTGGCTGGCATGGCTGGTGGCCGCCCAAAGTGGAGGGGACTGGTTAGGGCGCCTCGTGGCCTCGAGGCCGCCTACGCGCCTACACTGGGATGGCCTGGTTAGGCATGTGGCTGGTTGAGATAATGTCGTCAACGGTGCAGCGGTGCCTAGGGATTAACATTAGAGTGAACAAGGAATGATAGGTAATGAGTGATTTGGATCCGCTAAGTGACCGAGGGGAGATGTGATGTGGCATGGGTGAGTGAGCCAGGGACGCACACACTCTGCTTGGCCTCTCCCTTCCCCCCCGGCCCTCCAAGCACACTCTGATCCCCCCCCTTAGCCCCCCACCCATGCCACCCATGCCACCCACCGGCCACCCAGCACCCAGCCTGGACTGTCGTCACAATCCATCCAATCCACCCAACCCACCTATCCACTTGCGCCTTGCCCCCCTTCTCTACCCCTTCTCCACCTCAATCCACTCTCCACCTTGTCCCTCCTCCTCCCCTCCCCATCCATCCTCCATCTACACTCTACTCCTCCACTACATCCATCCTCTCATCAACTACAACCACTCGTCAATCGTCCCTCTTATCCCCTCGGACTCGACTAGCATCGCTTACAGTCCCCCCGCCCCACCCTTCTCTGACCGCGTCACCTATCGCCGACCGACAAAACAGCCTCCACCCGCTCACCCCACCACGAGTCTGGATTCCTTCACACACGTCTTCCTTTCCACATCTGCACTCATCCGAGTCACAACCCGACCCCTCCCTTTCAATCGATCCTCTACATTCAAGGATCACTCGAGACCCCTCTTGTCACTTCTCCTCGACCGACCGTGACAACGTCCTCGCCTGTCATGGATCCAGAGGCACCGATAAACCAATGGCGCTTTGCCCAGTGTTTCGGAGACAAGGGCGAAGTTGAGGACATCACAGAGGGTTCGTGCACCACAGCCACTCCTACCACACCACCACTACCACCACCTTCTCTCCCCGCCCCACCGCTTCTTTGATCGCGTGCGCATCAGCTGACACCCTCCTGCAGCCGACATCATCTCCACCGTCGAGTTTGACCACACCGGCGATTATCTCGCGACCGGAGACAAGGGTGGCCGTGTCGTTTTGTTCGAGCGCAACGAACAGGTACGCATCAGCCTCGTCGCCGCACGCGCCATCCTGCTCCCCACAAGACCTCCCCATTGTGTCCCCCGATGCTAACGCTTCGCAGAAGAAGGGATGCGAGTATAAATTTTATACAGAGGTAAGGCTCTTGTTGTTGTTTTGATCTCTCTATGTCGTGTGCTAACGCCCCCCAAGTTCCAGTCACACGAGCCCGAGTTTGACTACCTCAAGTCGCTCGAGATTGAGGAGAAGATCAACCGCATTCGGTGGTGCAAGCGCCAGAATGCCGCTCACTTCCTCCTCAGCACGAACGGTGAGTACGCGCGAGCACCGAGGGCACGATCGAGGGCGGTGAAAGCTGATCGGCTTCAGACAAGACAATCAAGCTCTGGAAGGTGTTCGACAAGCAGATCAAGGTCGTTGCCGAGAACAACCACAGCGAGAACCTCACTGGCGGTGTTGGGGGGCTGCAGCCTCAGCTGCGGCTCCCGCGCATGACCACGCACGACTCGATCACCGCCGCGGTTCCCCGCAAAGTGTACGCCAACGCCCACGCCTACCACATCAACTCGATCTCCGTAAACTCGGACGGCGAGACCTACATATCCGCCGACGACCTCCGGATCAACCTGTGGAACCTTAACATCAGCGACCAGAGCTTCAGTGCGTCGACGCGCGCCCCCATGAGCTGACAGAGCCAGACATTGTCGACATCAAGCCCGTCAACATGGAGGAGCTCACCGAAGTCATCACGGCCGCCGAGTTCCACCCTATCCATTGCAACCAGTTCATGTACTCGAGCTCCAAGGGAACCATCAAGCTCGCGGACATGCGGGAATCGGCTCTGTGCGACCAGCACGCCAAGCGTGGGTCCCACAATGTCCGTTTGGTTCTGACGCGGCAGTCTTCGAGGAGGAGGAGGACCCGTCGCAGAAGTCGTTCTTCTCCGAGATCATCTCGTCCATCTCAGACGTCAAGTTCTCGCGCGATGGGCGCTACATCCTGTCCCGAGATTACTTAACGCTCAAGATCTGGGACATGAACATGGAGAACAAGCCCGTCAAGACGATCAACATCCACGACCACCTGCGCCAGAAGCTGTGCGACCTCTACGAGAACGACTGCATCTTTGACAAGTTTGAGTGCACCTTCAGTGGAGACGGCAGGTGCGCAGTACCCAAGCTGATGGCGAGGCAGCCACTGACATCACAGCCAAGTCATGACCGGCTCGTACCACAACTACTTCCGGATCTACGACGTGAACAGTGACAACGATGTGGTCCTGCAGGCCGACAAGTCGGCTTTCAAGGCCAAGAAGATCGGTGGTGCGCGCGGCAAGGTGCCAGGCAAAAAGGAGGGCATGCAGACCGAGGGTATCGACTTTGCCAAGAAGATTGTGAGTGCCCGAGTGCTCATCATTCATGCACCGCCGGCAGCGGTTCGCAGTCAGTGTGCTGACGCTCTTCCAGTTGCACGGCAGCTGGCACCCGAGGGAGAACACCATTGCAGTGAGTACTTGTGCCTCGGCGCGCGCGCCCTCTATGACATCCGCTTACCCCACCAGATCGCCGCGACAAACAACCTGTACGCCCATTGCTCCACGTCCGTCACTGACCTCCAGGTTCCTATACTCCACTCTTTCATAAGCATGCGTCATCATCAAGATACCCCACCAACTTGGTCATTATTTTACACTAGATTCGATGTCGGCCCCGTGGATTTCGAGAGCGTCCAGCGGCGGCTGGGTGTCGAGTGGGCTATGAGGACGATGGCCCAGGCTAGGAAGAAGCAGTCAGTAGTAAAGCACGAAGATGAACCACGTGTAGTAGATGGCGGCGCAGAGACAATGAAGTGCGCACAGATGCATAGGTGCGAGCGCTCAGGTGGCTAGGTGCATCAGGCGATGTCGAGCCTTTGTTCTGTCAGCACACTGATGGACTGATGTGGATGTGGATCGAGCTGCACCTCGAGCATGGTGAGGCCGTTGCTGGCGCTCTTCGTTAAGTCGACGCCCCGTCCGGGTCCTCGGTGGTCGTACTACAGAGAAGGCTCCATGTCCACTCCCCGCTCCCACTCCCCACTCCCCACTCTCCGATCCATCACCAACCAACCAAGGTAGTAAACATTATAGAGGCCGTCTGGGGGCTGGGAAGTCTCCGACACTCGACTTGCTCCCTCCGACTGTGGACACGCTCACTCCCCACCCACCGACACTCACCGAGTCCACTCCCCGACACACCCCACTGCCGACGCTCACTCCCCATGTAGAACACGCGGGGGGCAGCGAAGGCCTCCTCAAACGGCACGGTCATGGCGCTGTCTGTCAGAAAGGTGGAAGCTTGAGAGCGAACGGAACAGGGTCCGACCTCAATCCAACAATCCAAGGGGTTAGACACATTTACTTCCGAACATAAACAACCGATAAATCACGTGTTGGCCACCTCATGCACCTCAACTGATCAACTTGTCCCTCCCTCCTCCCGATCCCATCTAACATGTCCGAGTCACCGCGCATGCCGCGCACCCCTCTGAAACCAACCTTTACGAACATGGCCGTCGACTCTATCTACGGCGAGGACGAGTCGTTTGAAGTCGAGACGCCCGACTTTCACTTCAACTGGCTCGCAGCCGGGGACAGGGAAGGCGACAAGTCCACAACACCACCCCCAGCCAAGACGTGGGAGAAGGTAGGTACCACAGCCTGCCCGCCACTAACCCCAGCCGCCAACGTACTTAGACAAGGCGTCGCTTTCGCACCTCTCGCGCGGCTCATCCCCAGCGTGGTCGTCGTCATCAACTCCGCCAAGCGACCAGCTACCCCGGCGTCCCCTCTCCTCAGCCACTTCGACCCACAGCGTCTCCGAGCTAGACGAGCATCTCCCCGCTGTCAAAGTGCAACCGCGCATTGTCTCGGCTCCGTTAACAAGCTCGACGCTCTCAAACTCGGCGACCCACGAGCCGTCTTCCTCAGTGCGTTCAGTGATGGACTGGCTGACATCAGTACAAGACCCGCGATGAGGCGACAGAGCGTCGTACCTTTGTCACGCCCGGCCTCACCCAGAGAACATTGGGCTCTGTTTCCTCCGCACGGCGGACTAAGCCCATCTCGAACCTCTCTCGCTTTGGCGGGCCGGCGCGGCGCGTGATCCCCGGCGAGGAAGAACAAGCGGCAGCAGCGGGTGAGCAGTCTTAAACGCGGCGCTAACAGTACAGAGGAGTCGCCAGTGTCAGCTGACACGTCGATGGAGGCGCCACGCCGTCAGTCCGTTGACGGGGTCGACGCAGAGGACACGTACCGCCCACGCGAATCGCCTCCTCGATATCGCTCCCCACCTGCGCTACGGGAAGAGCTCCCACCCTCCCGAGACGAACGCCCAGCCCCACGACGCGAAGAGCGCCCCGCGTCACCGCCACCACCACCGCCGCCAGTGCTTGCCGCCTCTCCCGAACCCCGGCCGAGATACCGCAGGGAGGGCTCAGAAGAGCACGGACACGAGGCTCGTCGGACGAATCGCGATGCGGGGCACACACCACCCCCGAACCCAACTGTTCCGAGTAGACGAGGGCCACCGACCGACACCCAGCCGCCGCCCCGCTCGTCACGTCCTGCGCCATCAGCCCCCGTACCGCTGCCGCGCGCTGCCGTCCCTCCAGAACCCGTCTCGCGTCCAGCGCCTCCGCCCAGCGCACCGCCAGAGGAGGTGAAGCCTTCCTCTTCAGCCTCAGCTCCCCAGACGAAGAGGGTCTTCCTGGTGCGTGACGAAGCCGAATGCTCAAACTAACGCACAGGTCAACAAGGAAGGATACGACCGCCTCGGGCTTCTTGGCCGCGGCGGCTCGTCCAAGGTCTACTCTGTGCTCGGCCACACGAAGCGCGTGGTGTACGCGCTGAAACGTGTTGGGCTGGAGCACGCCGATGCGGAGACGTACCAGAGCTACACCAACGAAATCGAACTGCTCAGGCGTCTGCGCGGGCACGACCGTATCATCCAGCTCATCGACCACCAGATCTCCTTCACCCCGTCCGGGCGGCCCAAACTTCTCATGATGGTGAGCCGAGGGCACCCTCAGTGGCTGACCAGCAGGTAATGGAATGCGGCGAGATTGACTTTGCCGCTCTGCTGGACGAGCAGCGATACAAGCCGTTGAACATGAGCTTTGTGGGGCTGTACTGGCAGCAGGTGCGTCGTCAGTGTAATCAAGGCTGATGACAGATGCTGGAGGCAGTGCAAGCTGTCCACCAGGAGAATGTCGTCCACACCGACCTCAAGCCTGCCAACTTCGTCCTCGTCAAAGGCCGATTGAAGATCATCGACTTTGGCATCGCAAAGGCCATCGCAAACGACACTGTCAACATTCAACGAGACCAGCAGGTGGGTGGGATCTTTGACGCTCGCTGACGACAAGATCGGCACCGTGAACTATATGTCACCGGAGGCTATTCAACGTATGAACGGCCAGAAGGTCCTCAAGGTAAGCTCCATCTCGCACGCTTGAGCTGACGTCCAGCTGTCCTACCCCAGTGACGTGTGGTCCCTTGGCTGCATCCTGTACCAGATGATCTACGGCAACGCCCCATTCCACGCAATATCTGGCGGCCCACTATCGAAGATGAACAAGATTGCGGACCCAACGCACCGCATCGAGTACCCCTCTGCGGCCGTCTTCAATCCACCAGGCATGTCTGACCGCCCGTCCATGCCGACGACCGTCACTATTCCGAGGGAGGCGATCGCGACGATGCGCGGATGTCTCGATTACCACAAGGACAGGCGTCTGACTATCCCGCAGCTGCTCGATCACGAGTTCCTCTCCCCGACGGGGACACAGAATAACAGTACGCCCTTGGTGCGACGACCTGCTGACCCTAGACGCACCACCACCCGGCTCGACGTGGATCACCAGGGAACAGATGGCGGTCCTCGTGTCCTTCGTCCAAAGGTCGCGGGATCAGCGGGCGACGCCACAAGAGATCGCTGACGACCTCTTTGACCAGCTTGCAGCACAGAATTCCCTTGCATCGTCATCTTAGACGCGCAGTAACTGGATGCAACCTTCATGACAGTCTTACCTTTTGTTCCGGTGTTGCGCCGCGTCCTCCCTGCAGACACGCCGAGATTCAGAAAACCATGTCCTCGCCTTGCGCGCGCTCTCAGTTGCGTCGCCGCGACCTTCGCCGTCCACTGTTGGTTCGGGTTGCCTACATTGCACCACCATATCTGCACCCTGTTGCCGTGCTACCGCGATCAGAGTGTGCGCTGCTTGACGTATCCATGATGATATCGCTCGTACCGCAGAGTTTCGTCGCTGGGCGGGGCCCAGACGGGACGCGAGGCGCGGATGGCGTTGGCGAAGGCCTCGGGGGTCCTCCACATCCCGCATGGCTAGAGAGCGCGCCAGCCATGCGGCCGTGGCACCGCGCGCGGTTCGTACCGCAGAGTTTAGCAACAAGTGGCATCTCGGCTACAATATGGAGGGTGATACATGGTAGATGGTAGCAGAGCATCCAGCGCACCGGGTCAAGACTGTCCCGGTGTGGCACTGGAGGGCCGGTTGAGATTAACGCTGAGATTCTGGAACGCGAGATAAGTAAGGTGGGAGGGGGCGAGGGGCACGGCCAAGGCGGTGTCAACGATTGCACTAGACGCCGGCCTGGTCCGCGCGCATGTCCCCCAGCGTGCCCTCACTGGGCGCCGCCATGCTCTCGACCGAGGGCTTGTGCACGACGACGCGGCCCGCCCGCCCGCCCTCGGCGGCCACGACCTCGCTGCGCGCCGGGAGGCGCTTGGACCCGATCGTCGCCTGCCCCCGGTCAAACACGAGGTGCCTGGACCCGACGCGGCCCACGGGGAACAGCGGGCGGCAGGGGTTGACGTCGTGCTGCTCCGCACTCGCCTGGGGCGAGTGGTCGCTCGACTCGGAGAACGTGTCGAACATGGCCATGGTGCGCTGCGAGAGGAGCTGGACGGCGGGCGCGGGCTTGGGCGCGGGCAGGGGCGAGATGGACGAGCCGCGCGCCGGCGGGGTCACGAGGCGCTTGAGCGGGGGCGGGGCGAGCGTCGAAGTCGGCGCTGCGGTGTCAGAGTGCGCGGGGCGGGGTCGCGGGCCCGCGACGGGGGGCGTGCCCGCGCGCGCCTTGCCCTTCGAGGGGCTGGCCGACGCGGCCCACGGGAACGGGCCGGGCGAGCGGACGAGCGGGAGGCGCTTGAGCGACCCCGAGTCGGGGGAGAGCGGGGAGCGGAGGGAGCCGAGCAGCGAGCGGCGCGAGCCCGTCGAGTTCGTGGGCGAGAGCGTGGAGCGGTGCGAGCTCAGCGAGCCCTTGGGCGACGAGAGCGGCGAGCTCGTCGACGGCACCTTGGTGTACCCGTGGCGGCGGGCGCCCATCGAGGGCGTGGGCGACGCGGGCTCGGGCACGGCGGGCATGAGCGGCGCGCTCTCGGTTGCGGGCGTCGAGAATGCCGTGGGATACTTGGGCGTGAAGCCGGGCACGGGCGAGAACGTCTGCGCCTGGTATCCGTACGGGCGGTCCTCGGGGTTGTTCCAGCTGCCGAGGGGCGTCGAGGGTGGGACGGCCCCGCTGTCCACCAGCGAGGGGACGAGGGCGTCGGTGAACGCCTGCTCGCCCGCCAGGCGCGCAGTTTCCCGCGGCGGAGACATGGGCACGAGCTCCATGACCTCCCAGTACCCGCGCTCCTGGGGGGTGCACTGCGGCGCGGGGGGGATGGGGAGCGCGCGCTCAGGCGTGTCGGCGGACGCGCGGTTGCGGGCCGCGGGGTCGGGGAGCAGGTCGCCGCTGGCCGAGAGCATGGGGAGCGAGAAGCGCTCCGTGCCCGTGTGCTGGCTCGAGAGGGAGCGGTACAGGTTCTCCTGGCGGGGCGGGTAGTGGTCGTGGGACGAGGGCGCGTGGTGGTCCTGCGACGACGGGGGCGAGGGGGTGCCGCTCGATCCGGAGAGGCTGCTCCAGATCTCCTTGAGGGGCGGGAAGGCCGTGTTGGGGCCCTGGATGCGGCGGGTGCGCTGGCGCGAACGCCACGCCCACAGCAGCCACATGCCCACACACCAGGCTGTGGTGAGGCCGCCTGGGGTCAGTGACGCCGCGGGATCTCTCACCTATCACGCCGACGATTGTGATCGCTATCTCGTCGTCGCGGGTCAGGCAGGCTGGGCGGTTCGGGTCGATGGGTGTCCACGGTCCGGTTTGGAGGCACTTGCGCTTCTCGAGGGAGATGGGAGGCATCGTGCTGAGGCGGGGTGGGGGTGGGAGCGATGGATGGGAGGAGGAGGTGGGCGCCTCCGGAGGGACGGGGTGCGAGCGAGAGGCTCCAGAAGGAGGAGGGCCTGGGAGTGTGGTGGCGCTGAAGGAGTCAGAGGCTAAGAACGAAGTCGAGCTTCGAAGCTGCAGGTTGATGGGCGGCTGAAAAGGCAGAAACGAAGAGAGCGGGCGGGTGTCGGGCTGCCGAGCTGCGAGCTGCGGAGCTCTGCGATCTACCTATCCGCTTGGCCCACGTTCGTAGATAGTGTCAACGGCGCAGATCTCCAGCGGGTGACGCGAGTTAACAGGCGACGAGCGAGATGAGGTGAGTGTGGTGGATGGGAAGCGGTGAGTTCCAGTGTCAGTGTTGTTGACGTTCATGTACGGGCATATGCGATCCCCCCGCTGCCCGCTGTGTGGGTGGCTGAGCAGAATGGCCTTGTGAATGGTGTGGAAAGAAAAGAACTCGCGTCAGATTACCTCGGGTGTGGTGGGCGCTGGGCAGCTGGGGCCTTCCGCCGCGCTGGCCATGAGGCGAACATTGCCGTGCCTCTGCGCTAGTGGCGCAGCATGGCACAGGCGCACGGCCTGCGGGGTCAGCGCCGAAGCGTCGGGGTGCGAGGCTGGAGAACTGTCGGATGCGACAATGAATTGAGCAATGTTTGAATAGAGCCATCGGGGACCGAGTGGCTAGCTCGGCGAGGGCGGACAGGCGTCACGTGACGCGATGGGCGGTAGCAATGTCCGCCGCTGAGGTTTGGGTATAAGAACTGCATGGTTTGCACCAAACCAAGACATAGGCCACAGCGCTGGCAGGTGACAGCTGGCGCTCGGCATGTCCTTGTCCCGGCCGGCCGGTGCACCCAGACTCACAGGACTATTGTTCCTCGCCCCACTCTGCAGGTACCCGCCCTGGCTGGCCACAGACAATACCACCCACCCCCGCATGTGACCCCGGGACGATGGGAAGTACGACAGACATGTGCGAGCGGCGGTGGCGGCAATGCGCGCGCGCGAGCGGTGTGCACGAGAGAAACGTGCCGTGGGGAACGTGGGAGCGACGAGAGGGAGGCTGCTCGAGGCCGGGGGGTCGGGCGGGGTAGGACGCACAGTGCGAGAGAAGAAGCGCGTCTGATCTGCAAAGGGGAAGAAGCGTTCTCCCGCTCCAACAAGCTTCAACAAGCTGGGAATCCGCCACCTCCTCACCCACTCGTGCCACTCACCCACCCCTCGCTCCGCTGGCAGTGCATTTTTGCTCGCTCCTCCCCGACACGTTCGATTCCTCTCGCACCCGCTTGATCCCTCTCGGCAGCGCGCCGATCGCGCCGAGTCAACTGACGTGCTGCGAGCGATACGAGTCGGCCTGCAATCTTGGAAGTGAAGGGAGACCTGACGCCGCTGACCAACGAGATACGAATGTCTGGCATGGAGAAGAGAAATTCCTGATCAGAGCCGGAGGTCTGTGGGGAACACGAGGGCGCTCGAGGGTGATTGTCGTCATCTCGTCATCTTACTTGCCATTGCCGCCGGCAGTGGACTGGATATTTGATACAGTGGTAAATACACATCTTTAAATTCAGGGCAATCAATCTAATATTGACCAATAAGGATGCGTAGTTGTGTGGATAGTGACACATCACCCGGGCTATGGACAGAGGACGAGATCAAGCCGAGCCGATGCACCCTGGATGGATATCTCCCCTGACTTCTCCCCTGACTTCTCACCCCTCTCGCCAGGCGCCCAGGCCATGCAGGCCTGCTAAGGACCGTGTTAGAGTGCAGGGACCTGCCCTTATTCCCTCACCTTCCACGCACCTCTTTGGCCTACCCCAGCCGCCGGCTGCACCGGCTCATTCTCACACCACCTGCCTGGGTGACCCGTTGTCCTCACCTCCGGTGTCCGCCTCGCCCCAGAGCCAAGCCTCAGCTGACCAGCCTCGCCAGCCAGTCGCGCCCCCCAACCCAGGCGGGGGGTCACGTCCTTGTGGCCTGTTGCGGCACGCACACGGTATCCCCACCCGCGGCACTCCTCCTCCCTTGCCTTCTGGCCTTTTGGCCTCCTACTCGCTCCGGTCACCATACCCAACCAGTCATGTCTCCCACCCACCCCAGTTCCACCCCAACACCCCCCCCTCCCCGCCCAGCCGAACCCCATTTAACCGCGCCCATCCTCGCTCATCTTGTCTCTTCCTCTCTCTCAACCACTTCCTCTTCTCTATACTCTTCCTCCCCACCCCAAAATCAACTTGATCAACATGGCTACCAAGGTCGGCATCAACGGTTTCGGTGAGTAAGCTACCTCCCCCTCCCTTGCCCTCCGCTCGTCATGTCTGTCGTCACCGTATGCCACGTCGGCGCCCCTTCCCAGGCCTGTATCCTCGACAGCCAGCTGACAGTGACCAGGTCGCATTGGCCGTATCGTCCTCCGCAACGCTCTCGAGCACGGTGACATCGACGTCGTTGCCATCAACGACCCCTTCATCGACCTTGAGTACATGGTCTACATGTTCAAGTACGACTCGACCCACGGCCGCTTCAAGGGCAAGGTCGAGACCAAGGACGGCAAGCTCGTCATCGAGGGCAAGCCCATCTCGGTCTTCGGCGAGCGTGACCCCGCTGCCATCCCCTGGGGCAAGGCCGGCGCCGACTACGTCGTCGAGTCGACCGGTGTCTTCACCACCATCGAGAAGGCCTCGCTCCACATCAAGGGTGGTGCCAAGAAGGTCATCATCTCGGCCCCTTCGGCTGACGCCCCCATGTGAGTTACAGCCCCGCTGCGTGGAAACTCGCTTTCCCGCCCCGACCCGAGCGCCCTCGCTGACCCGACAGGTTCGTTTGCGGTGTCAACCTCGAGGCCTACAAGTCCGAGTACCAGGTCATCTCGAACGCCTCGTGCACCACCAACTGCCTTGCGCCCCTCGCCAAGGTCATCCACGACAACTTCGGCATTGTCGAGGGTCTCATGACCACCGTCCACGCTACCACCGCCACCCAGAAGACCGTCGACGGCCCTTCGCACAAGGACTGGCGTGGTGGCCGTGGCGCCGCCGCCAACATCATCCCCTCGTCGACCGGTGCCGCCAAGGCCGTCGGCAAGGTCATCCCCTCGCTCAACGGCAAGCTCACCGGCATGTCGTTCCGCATCCCCACCTCGGACGTCTCGGTCGTCGACCTTGTCGTTCGCCTCGAGAAGGGCGCTTCGTACGACCAGATCAAGGACACCATCAAGAAGGCCTCGGAGGGCGAGCTCAAGGGCATCCTCGGCTACACTGAGGACGAGGTCGTCTCGACCGACTTCCTCGGCTCGACCGAGTCGTCCGTCTTCGACGCCAAGGCCGGTATCCCCCTCAACGACAAGTTCGTCAAGCTCATCTCGTGGTACGACAACGAGTACGGCTACTCGCGCCGCGTCTGCGACCTCATCGCCTACGTTGCCAAGAAGGACAAGTCGGCGTGACTTTCTCGGTTGTAGCATGGTGGCCGCGTAGTAGTAGCAGTATCACAGAGGAATGCAGTTGTGACTAGATACTCACTCGCTCAGGCGTGCTTCCCCTGCTGCAAGACGCACTGACTCTGCTCGTCACCGCCGAGTCCCTCGCACTCAACAGCGGCGCGTGCACCTCCGTCACCCAGCGTGCGGCCATCGTCCACCGTGCCCGAATCCCCGTGCAGCCGCACCGTCATCGACCCTTCCAGCAGGGCATGCGCAACCCGGTCCGCGCCGGGGACACCCGCGGGCCCCCCGCCCACGATGCGGAGGGCCGGCGCGGGACGGCGCGCACACGGCGCTCCTCGCACCGCCGCTGCTGGAGTACCCCGGAAAGGCATGGCGCCGTCGGGCGGAACAGCGCAGCATGGAATAACCGGTGGAGGTCGTCGGCCATGGTCGGGCAGTGCCCGCTGGGGCGAGGGCAGATCCGGGTCCCCGCACCCCGCGTCATCGGGTTCGGCAGGACCCCGCCGATCGGAAGGACCCGGGGTCGCCTGCGGCGGGTGATCCATTCCAAGTCACATCACGTCGTACATCGTCTGGTGGGCGGGGCCAGGGTGCCGGAGCTCGCCAATGCTCCGCCCGCCTCCGCTACCAGCTCCGCGGCCCTCCGGCGTCCGGCGCCATGCTTCCGTGCCTCCGTACCTCCTTGCCCCCGCGTCCGCAGTCTGTGGAGCGTGTTTGGAGCGAGTGGAACCAGCCTCGCGTGGCCCTTCGTGCTCCACTGGCATCGAGCTTGAGGCATTCCGCACTTCCCCACCCCCCAAAGGCCTCTGTAAACACCGACATGGCCCAGGATGACGACAAAAAACGAAGCCCAAATAGAAAAGTTCAATCTCGGAATTGAACCAAGGACCTACAGATAGTTCAGGGGAAACCCGTTGCAATCTGCCGCGCTAACCGCTGCGCCAATTGAACTTCACGAAAGCTTTGCTGTTTGCCCTTGCCCAGGTCTCCGGCGGCGCCTTGATTCAGTTTCTGCATGCGATATATGCGTTTCAGGCAGCTCTCATGCGTTCTGGGGTTGGTGTTTTGCCCATATCCGGTGCTAATTCTCGGTGGCAGAGCGTGTTGGCCCGGTTGGAAGCCCTGTGGCGCTGATGTGAGGTGATCCTGCCGTGCGAGTGGTGTGTTGCCACTGACAACCAGTGCACGAGCGGTATCACAGTGTATGCCCGTGGTGCATTGCCCAGTGTGCTAGTTGCGGGTCCTAAGGCTTCACAATACGGCCTGCTTTTGGTCGAGTCCGCTGCAAGTTCTGGGTGGCTGCACGAGTTGCTGACAGTCGCAACAGCTACTCAGCCCTCTCGAGTTCACTGGCGCCCCGCGACCTGCACTTGCTGCAGCCTAGAAGTCTTCGATACATTCATTCCATACTACCAGTTGCCCTGCTGCTGGCCACGGTCGCCGTAGCTCTGGTCACGCCCGCCGTAGCCCTGATCCCCGTAGCCGCCGCCACCACCCTAGCCGCCCTGGTCAAAGTCGCGGCGCTGGTAGTCCTGCGACCCGAACTGGCCGGACTGCGCGAGCGCGTTCTTCGCGCGCTCCTCCGCCTCGTGCTTCGCGCGCATGCAGTCAACCCCGTCGAGACCCTTGGTCTCGACGAGCTTGTCGACCTCCATGCCCGCAAGGCCCGCGATGATGTCCTTGGCTATCTCGAATGACTGGGGCTTGCTGCCGTCAGCAGGAACGCGGGAGACGCACCCGGTCGCCTCCTCGTGGCTCTGGTACGCGCGCATGGCGGCGAAGGCCGCCGCGCCGCCGATGAGCTCGTGCCCGAAGCTCGCCTCGCGTGGCGCGTTCTGCATCTGGTCGAACGCGTCGCGCTGGGTCAGCAACGTCGCGGAGGGACCCACCTCGTCAGAGTCGTCGTGGTCGAACCAGCCCATGTTGTGTGAGAGTGTCTAGCTGAGGTGAGGAGAGTGTGCGTTGCTTGTGAGTCTACACGCACGCGCTTCTTATATGTCACTCGCGAGAGCCATGGGACTCGCTTGCCGACTGCGACCTGCTACGCTCCCGACCCCACGCGGGTGCCAGCGAGGTCAGGCGGTGCAGATGAATGCACTTGCCGCTGTCGGTACGCACTGCGGACCTGGATACCAGCAATGCCGCGCGCCAGGACTAGCACGTTGATCACTTACGCCTAAATGCGGACATGGTGCGCAGCGCGTCTCCTAAAACGGCACTCGTGAGAGTGCAGCACCGAACGTGGCACACATTCCGCAGGCGATCGCGGTCGAATTCCTGTTATCCGTTGCGATATATTTAGGCCAACACGCTTGCTCGCTGGAGAGCTGGTGCGGCTAGCTGGCTCGCTTCGGTGAACTCGATCACACCGGCAACTCGGGGAGAGCTCGCCTTATCGCGGTGGGTGTCGCTGTGCGTCACTCCAGCGGAGACCTCACCGGCAGCGATTTTTCAGCATTACACCCAGCCCTGTGGCCGTCTTGTGTACGCTGCCAGATCTGCCTCCCACCCCACTTTTCAATGCTGCAGCGGAACACCCTATGGGCCACGCTCTTTCGGCCGTTTGCTTGACGAGTGTGCTGTCTGGAGAGAAGTACACGGGGTGGTTATCCAAAGTGTGAGGGGGTCAGCTTCTATGCCCGCTACCACGTGGCCTCCACTCTGCGCCTCGAGGCCCTCTCACAACTCGGTACAGGCACTCATCCTGCTGCTCACCTGCGCCGGAAGGGGTACGTGTCGCGCATTCGCGAGAGGAATCACTATTCGTCCTAAGGTCCTGTGAGCCTGCGCCTGCGAGTTGGGTCGACGCGTTGACTGCGGCCGATCGGCTGAAGCCGTGTATCAACACGCCCATGCCAGCCAGCGATGACATACATCGAAGCCTAATGAATACAAACCGAGGATTAGGAACCACGTGGGTTAGGAACAGAAGAGGGTGGCCAAGAGATGGGATGCGTCAATGCAATGCTGCGCAAGGCACCGTGCTCCGCTTCTCGCCCGTCCCGTCCCTCGATCTCTCTCACCCTGGACGTCGACCACACCCAACACACACTTTCTCTCCTGCTGTGCATTTTGTTTTCATCTCTCTCAACACTCTTGTACTCTATCCCCTCAAACAAAACCATGCCACCAAAGGACACCGAGCTCTACGACCTCCTCGCCGTCAAGCCAGAGGCCACCGACATCGAGTGAGCAGTGGCCCCGAGCCCGCTGACCATAGGCTCAAGAAGGCGTACCGCAAGCTTGCCATCAAGGTACGTCGCCACCCAACTCCCCAAGACTATCTTTCATTCTTCTGGACCACCTTCCTCCCCACATCTCCAGCTCCGCATCGAGTTGCAGACGAGGCAGATGTTGTGGACTAGGGCCGCGCTGTCCAGATGCTGGGCACTGTTCCACCCTGGCATGGCCTTAATCGCCTAATCGCCTCTTGGCTTCTCGCCCTCGCCCCATTCCCCCTCCCACCCGAGGCGGCACCCCTAACAGCCGGCCGTTGCTAACCGCAGTGGCACCCGGACAAGAACCCCTCCCCCGAGGCCGAGGCCAAGTTCAAGGAGATTGGCGAGGCCTACCAGATCCTGAGCGACCCGGACCAGCGCGCCTTCTATGACAAGGTTGGGCGGGCGGCGATGAACGCGCCCGAGAGCGCGATGGAGGACCCCGAGGCCATCTTCTCCAAGCTCTTCGGCGGCGAGGCGTTTGTCGACTACATTGGCGAGATTGCGCTCGTCAAGGACTTTACGAGCACCATGGACGTGGTCATGACGCCCGAGGAGCGCGCCGAGATGGAGGCCGCCAAGAACGAGGCGGAGGCCGAGGGCCGCCCCGCGTCGCCTACCAAGAGCGGGGCCGCTTCGCCGACCAAGGACGGCGCCGCGTCGCCCTCCAAACCCGGGTCGCCCACCAAGTCGGCGTTCTCTGCCGCTGAGACCGCGACCGCTGCCACCGGCGAGACCAAGGTCGAGGGCAAGGTCGAGGGTGAGGGCTCGGGCGTCGGCTCGACCGTCGGAACGCCTGCGTCTGCTTCTGCCACCGACCTCAACAAGAAGGGCAAGGACGCGGGTAAGGCCAAGCTCACGCCCGAGCAGAAGGCCAAGCTCGAGGCGCTCGAGCAGGAGAACCAGCAGCGCCGCGACACGCGCATCAAGGACCTCACGACCAAGCTCCTCACGCGTATCCGGCCGTACGTGGACGCCAAGCACCCGGGCGACCCCAACGATCCCGAGACCAAGGCCTTCGAGGCGAGGATACGCACCGAGGCCGAGGACCTCAAGCTCGAGTCGTTTGGCGTCGAGCTCCTCCACACCATCGGCAGCGTCTACTTGACGCGCGCGGGCAACTTTGCCAAGAGCAAGAAGTTCTTTGGCGGCGGCTTCTTCGGGCGCCTCAAGGAGAAGGGCGGCTTTGTCAAGGAGAGCTTTGGCATGCTGTCGAGCGCGCTCAGCGTCCAGGCGGCGATGCAGGAGATGGAGAAGCTCGAGGCCAAGGGCACGGCGACGCCCGAGGAGATTGCCGCCCTCGCAGAGGACCTGAGCGCCAAGATGCTGCTCACGACATGGCGCGCAACCCGCATCGAGGTCATCACCATCCTTGCGCCGGTCGTCGACGCCGTCCTCAACGAGCCCGGGATCTCCAAGGACCTGGCGCTGCGCCGCGCCAAGGCCATCATGGCGATCGGCACCATCTTCAAGTCGATCGAGGACGACGAGGACGCCGAGGAGCGCCGTGAGCTCGAGCGCCTCGTCGCCTCCGCCGCCGGCAAGAAGAAGAAGGAGAAGAAGGAGAAGAGCCGCCGCGCGTCCCCCGCCCTCACCCCTGAGGAGGAGGCGGTCCCCGAGACCAAGTAGTCTGTCTTCCCTCCGTGGTACCTTGCCCCTCCCCTCCCTTCATAGATTGTTAGCATGTTACGCCTTAATATTGCCCTGCAAAAGTGCATGCGAGTGCATCACCACCGCCTCTCAGACCCGCCCTTGCGCTCGCGCTCGAGCATCTCGTCGAACTCGCGCCGCTTGCGCGCCAGCTCGTCCTCGGCGCTCTCGTCCTTGGGCGGTGGGACCCCGTTGCGGCGCTCCATCTCGCTGCTCGCCGCCCGCCGCACGTCCTCGGACGGCTCGAACCCCTGTCCGGGCGGCGTGAACGTGTCGTTGGCCGGGACGCCCGCGCGGTGCGAGATCAGCGTGCCCTCGGGGATGCCCGCCCGGCGCTCGGCGATGGCGCGCCGCGCGTCGATCGCAATCTCCTCGAACACGGCGAGCTTGCTGCTGTCAGCGGGCCGCCTCCCCTCGTCTCCGTCTTCTCTGCCCCCCCCCCCCGCGCCCCTCCCCCCACTCACCGCCGCGTGTCCGGCATCTTGCGGTGCACCTCCCAGCTGGCCGCGGCGCCGCCGATCGTGAACCCCAGAAACGTGCAGATCATGCTCGTGCCGCTCGCGCAGAAGAGCTTGAACGCGAACGAGAGGCGCGGCACGCGCCGCCCCATCGCAATGTACATCGGCAGGCCGGAGAGCATGCCCACCGCCGTGCACGCCGACACCCAGGTGTACGACTTGCGGAGGGTCTCGATGTCCTCGCGGGTGATGTCGCCTGGGGTCAGCTGTCGAGGCAGAGAACTGGGGAGAGCTTGAGCGCATCTCTTCAACGGCCCGTCTGGCCTCGTCTCGCACACATCCTGCCCGTCCCTCTGCATCCCTCCCCACCCTCTACTACCCTCCCTCCTCCTCCTCCTCCGTCGTCCCTCCTCGCTCTTTCCGCATCTCCCTCCCCTCCCGGCTACTCACCAGCATCGATGCGGCGCTGCAGCGCGTCCTTGACGACGTCCATCTCGAACATGTTCGAGGGGAGCGTGCCCTTCTCCAGCGGGCCGGTGTTGTTCATTGCTGCTGAGGCTGTGGGTGTAGTTGCAGTTGTGGAAGACTACAGAAGGACGACGTCGTTGAAAGCGTGCCGGCTGCAGCCGTTGACGTCAGGCGGAAGCAAATTGACCGAGCGTCTTGAGGCTCGGTGTGGCTCCGTTCGTTGGCCAGTGACCGGCGAGGGGATCGAGGGGATGCATGGCACCCAGTCTACAGCTCTCATGTGAGGGTACGATAAGCCGGCAGCCTGGGATGCAGCAGAGGAGGACTGGGCGAGAAGACTGGGAGCGAAGCAAAGGAGGTGGCTCGCGTGAGCTTCCGTCGTCGGACGCTCCACGCTTCGTGAGATCGATAAGATGTGATGCGCTGATGCGATGCAGACGAGATCTCCTCGCCGCCCCAGACTCCTATATCTGGTCTGGAGATGAGGTCGCATGCACCACTGTCGAGTAGCCTCGCGACATCTGACTCCCTCCGGTGCCACACCACGTGACCCGCCTCCACCTCGGCTAGCCTCCACACCACGCCACTCAGCTCCGCCCTCTCCATCTCTTCACCACACCATCGCCATGGCCCCCCCAACTGGAATACACGGTCCGCTTCTGCTCGAAGAGCCCCTCGTGCGCGTGAGTACCCGCCGCCATGCGCCGTTGCCGCCCACCGCCCACCACTTGCCATCACCCGCCCCACCGAGCCGATTCGCCGCCCCACGCAGAACGCTGACACCGCAGACGCCGTACGAGCTCCTGCGCCGCTCGCACCGCAGTGCGCAGCGCCAGGTCGAGAAGGAGTTCAACTTTGTGCAGGTGAGTGCATACGGTGGGAGGTGCTCGGTCCCCCGGTCCGCCCACCTGCTCTCCTCGCCCGGCCCCACATCCCATCACCCGCCCCATCACTCTTTGATGAGGTGGCGACCTGTGACTGGGGGGGAACGGCATGGGTTGGAGTAGAGGGCCATCAATGCGCTTGAACGCGACGCCCGGGCCTCGGCACACGCCGAAGAGCGCACCCACGCACCCCCGCCACCCACCGATTCGCCCACTGACAACAGCTTCAACTCACCAACCTCCTCAAGGGCTTGACCGGCACCGACGCGGACAAGGAGACGACCCTAACCCGCCTCGAGACGTGCAGCGAGCGCGTTCGTGGCCTCAAGCGCAAGCTCGACGACCTGCAGCCCGCCCCCGGCGCCCCTGGCGCTGCGGTGCTGCGTGACCGCCTCACCCACATCGACGGGGCGCTGCTGGCGCCCGCGCACGCCCGCGAGGCAGAGAAAGAAGCGGAGCGGGCGCGGGATCTCGCCATCCTCGCCGGCAAAACCGAGGAGGAGGAGAAGAAGGATGAGAAGGAGGGTGAGGGCGACGACGACGCGATGGAGGTGGACGAGGACGCTGATGAGAAAGACCGGGAGATGGCCAAGGCCAAGGCGAGAGCCAAGGCTGTGGTGGCCGAGCACTTTGAGAAGAAGAGTACGAGCTCGGCTGGGGCGGCGCTGGACACGCGCGCCGCCGGGGACAGGACGGTGGACAGGTACATTATCGACCACCTCCTGCGGACGGGGCGGATGAAGACGGCCAAGACGCTCGCCGCGTCGCAGGGCATCGAGGTGAGCTGAGGCAAGAGACGCAAGCTCACACCAGTCCCTCGTCGACATCAAGCTGTTCAACGAGCTAATCCGTATCGAGACCGCGCTGCTGGAGAAGCACTCGGTAGCCGAGGCGCTCGCGTGGTGCGGCGAGAACCGCGGGACGCTCAAGAAGCAGGGGGTGAGTGGCGACATGTCCGCTGCCCGTGGCGAGAGAGCACGCTCACACCAGTCCGACTTGGAGTTCACGCTTCGCACGCAAGAGTTCATCGAACTGTGCCGCAAGCGCGACACGGCAGGAGCTATTGCGTACGCGCGCAAGAACCTCGCCCCGTGGGCGGCTACCCACATGGCCCAGTTGCAGAGCAGCATGACGCTGCTGGCGTTCGGCGAGACCACAGGCGTGCAGGCCTACCGTGTAAGCTCGTGTCGCCGAAGACCAGCTGACAACAGAAACTCTACGACGCGTCCCGATGGATGAAGGTACGAAACGAGTTCCGAGACACCTTCCTGGGCATCTACGCCCTTCCCTCGCAGTCCCTCCTCGCGCTCTCGCTCTCAGCCGGCCTCTCCTCGCTGCGCCTACCGGCGTGTGCGCCTTCGTCGCCGCCAACCACGCCCAAGGAGGAGCGCGCACCAACGCACACCCAGCCCCTCCTCACCGTCCCCCCAGCGGCCGAGCTCACCGGCGCGCCTATCGCGACGATCGGCTCGCTCCTCGAGGAGAGCCGGAGCCGCGCGACACCCGCCCCCGTCCCCGAGATGGACGAGGACGAGCCCCCCGTCCCGACGCACATCGCCAACGTGGACTGCCCCACGTGCGCCGAGGACATGCGCGTGCTCGCCAAGGAGGTGCCGATGGCGCACCACGTCAACTCGACCCTCGTGTGCGCCATCAGCGGCGACGTCATGGACTCGAACAACGAGCCCATGGCGTTCCCCAACGGCTCGGTGTACTCGTCCCGCGCGCTCACCGAGATGGCAAAGAACAACTTTGATGTTGTGACGTGCCCACGCACGGGGGAGACGTGTGCCTTCTCGCGCCTGCGCAAGGTGTATGTCTCGTAGTCGTGCTGTAGACTCTGTACCTGCATTTCGTTGTATACCATTCTGCTGCTGCTGTTGCTGCTTCTGGTGCTACTGCGTGCGAATTGCGCGGACGTGGCGTTGAATGTGGCGAGTGGCGAGCACAACGTGTCTCGACTAGGCGCCACTCGCAGCGCCGCAGCATTGGAGCGAGGTTACGAGATTAGACGTGTCTAGGAGTTGTATTGCTGCGCTGCGATCGGACGCTGCGAGCTGCGAGGCATGCCAGTGGCAGGTAACAACGTCAGCCCCTTCAGGCCTTGAGCATTCCCAGAGAGTGGGGAGGCATGACGCTCGCGCTGCGCTAGAGGCCGGCGGTATGCATAATCCCACACTAGTCACAGACACGCCGTTGTAATGACCGCGGTGGCAAAGGTAATAGCGCACGTGGCAAGTTGTAATGGGCTGCGAGGTTGTTGACTGCGGAGTATTGATCCCTATTGCAAAGTCGGCGCCCCCGTGCCTGCTGTGCCTGCATTTTAGCGCTCCCTTCACTCTTGCTGCTGCGCACAGAGTGCATCCTTCCTTCACCCCCCACCCCCACCCCCTTCCCTGGACTTGGACTCTCTCTCATCGTGGGCATCACCACTGTTGCTGCGCAGTTGGCCGTTGCTGCGACTTGCACTAGCCACCACATCCAACAACTCTTGATCCATCTCTCATCCTCCATCCTCCATCTCCTCTCTCTACATTACACACCCTCACTTCATCACCTCTCTTCTACTCGCCATCGACTCGACTCGACGTTCAAGTCGTCCATCTCACTCCTCCCCTGCTCAACTCTGTCTCCTGCCCCTCTCATCTCATCTGCGCATCTTCCCCCCGCCACCACTCGCTCTTGGCTTCACCACACCTCACACGACGAGCACCCACCACCCCATCTCGCCCTCCATCCACCCACCATTGGCCATGAAACGGTCCTAAGAGGTGTTCCGCAGCCCCCTGCATTCATGGAACCCAGAGCTCGCATGACGACGAGCCCGCAGCCCATCGATCCCGCGCTTCATCGCCCGGTGGCGCCGCCATCCCGCAGCACCAAGGGCTACAGCGCCGCCGACGAGATTACGAGCCGCATCGTCGCCCTCCAGCGCCAGCACGCCCCGCCACCCACCCGCTCCCGCCAAGGCTCGACCTCGAGCCAGCCTCACACGCACAGGAGGGAGCCGCCACCACCGCCGTCACCACAGCCTTCCTCGTCGAGGTGCGCACGCTCGCCAGTGCCCGCTGACCCCAGACCGCGGACACGCGACGATGGACGCCGGCACAAGGTCAACGAGTTTGACCGCGGGCCCGTGGCATCCACATCGCGCCAGCTCTACGATCCCTCCAGGTCGCCGGTAGTGCCCCGCCGCGAGGCCGCGGCCGCGCCGCCGCCGCCGATCCCCCCATCTCCACACGCATCACACAAGGAACGGCGCGAGCCTGTGCCCTCGCCTCGGAGGGCTCTGTTCGACCCCGATGCCCCTCCCGTTCCACCTGCGCCCAGGCGACGGGCACCCGACGACGCCCGGGTGCGGCGGCACGACGGGCCAGGCCCCTCGACGCACAAGCTGTTCGACCCCGCCGTCCACGACCCCGTGACGTTCAACGCGCCCTCCCCGCCCGTGCCACAGCCGCAGGACACGCTCGCCGTGCCCGTGCGCCCGTCAATATTGCGCCGCACATCGCCAAAGATGCGCACGCCTGAAGAGGAAGCCGACCTCGCTCGCGAGCGCGAACGCCGCCGCAAGGGCAGCGAGCGGGGGAGCGTGCACTCGAGCGCGCGCAAGGAGTCGGACACGCGCAGCAGGGGAAGCAGCGGGAGCCAGGGAAGCGAGAGCTTCAAGGACCGCGAGCGCGGGCGTGGGGAAGGCGACTCGGGCGCCAAGAAGCTGCTGCGCAACACGTACAAGGAGATCGGCGCGTTGGAGCAGAGCCTCTCCGACATGCATCGTAAGATGCAGGCGGACCCCGAGGCCGGCATTGCTGTCCTGATCGACAAGCCTCAGCACGCGCCGAGCACCGGCGCGACGAACGAGAGCCTCGCCTGGGCCGAGCTTATCGCCATGCACAAGGAGCTCGGTGAGCACCACTCCAAGTTTCTCAAGCTCGCCCTCGACCCCAAGTCGCCACGCGACCTGCGCGGGTTACCCGTCAAGTACAACATCCCCGTGCGGTTGTGGCAGACTGGGTTCCACGCTATTCTCGAGAGACTGCGCTTTGCGTGGATATCGCACAACCCCATTGCCCTCGACCTCCTCACGGACTTTATCTACGACGCATACCAGTTCTACACCGAGCTGTTCGAGGACCAGATCATGGCCGCCTTCCGGTCGGCCTGGATCGAGGCACTCGGCGACCTTGCGCGCTACCGCATGGCCGTGGCGAGCTCGATTGAGTCCAAGGCGCCGAAGCGCAAACGCTCTGCAGACGCGCGCATCGACGACGACGACGATCCCCTCCTCGAGACAGCCAGCATCGGGCAGGAGGTTGCGGACAACTGGGAAGTCGAGGACAAGGAGACGTGGAGAACGACCGCGCGCGACTGGTACGCTGTGGGTATCTCCGAGAAGCCCGGCGAGGGGCGGCTGCACCACCACCTCGCGCTCCTGTGCTGCGACGTGCGCGGACAGGAGGGCCGCGCCCTGTACCACTTTGCCAAGAGTCTCGCTGCGTCGCACCCGTTCGAGACGGCGCGCGAGTCGGTACTCCAGCTCTTCGACTCGGCACTCCAGTTCCAGAGATCAACGCCCGAGGCTACGGCCATGGACCTCTTCGTTCGCCTCCACGGGATGCTGTTCACGCGCATCGAGCTCGACGACTTTGCCCCTGTCATGAGCCGCTTCATGGAGCGGCTCGAGGAGGACGCCAGTCTCGACGGCGTGAGCCGCAAGGCCTGCCTCACGCAGGTCGACTGGCTGTTCATGGGCGTGGTCAACATCGTCGCCGTGCTTCAGTACGGCTCGGACCACGGCATCATCCGCAAGGGATTAGCGCAGGAGAGCGCTGCACGCCGCCGGCAGGCTGTCGTCGAAGAGAACGGCGAGGGCGACGATGACGAGGGCTTCGATAACGACGACGAGGGCCAGGGGCAACCGCAGACTCCGCCAATCTTTGCTCCAGACTCGCCGCCACCACCGACATTCACCAACGCACTGCACCTCACGTTCGCCATCCTCGAGTTCACGTTCGCCCATCCCTTCCGCCAGCAGGGGCTGCATCAGGTGCTCAACCCATACCTCGCCATCCTCTTAACATTCATCGCGACGATATCCCGAAACCCTATCGCCGGGGCGCCGCTTGCGATGTACGTCCCCTGGCGCCGGTTGGCAGAGTTTATCAACTCGCTCGGCGTCGAGGTATCCGAGGAGACACGTCTCGTCATCGGCGTCCCGCTGCCGGAGGACTGGGTCATCCGCGGCATGGAGTGGGTCGGCCGGCGCGTGTTCGAGCGCGGGTTCTGGAAAACCAAGACGAACTCGCGCGGCTCCAATGGAGGCCCCGCTATCCCGCGCGTGGGCGAGCGCTTCACGAGCGAGATGGACGTGCTGCTGGCAAGTTTCGATGCCGCACTCGACATCACCGAGGGCGTTGTCGAGGAAGTCGAGGGCGCGGACCTGACGGACGGTCCCGCGGCCGTCGACGACCGCCGCCGCCGTCGGGTCGCCTGGGCGGCCGGCACACTGGCATCCAACGTGGACGGCTTCGAGCTCGAGGGCGGCAAGGTTGTCATTCGCGGCAGCCTTGCCGCAACCATCGACGCCGAGGAGGCGCGCAAGGCACGCGAGCGCGAGGAGGAGGAGACACGTGAGGCTGTCCGCCGTGCGCGCCAGCCGCCGTCCGCGACGAGCGAGGAGGACATCCAGTCCGAGGACGAGGACGAGGACCCCGACCTTGCGGTGCTGCGCGACCGCCGCCGCCACCTCCGCGACATCCTCAAGGTGCCGACGGCGCCTTCCAAGGTCTCGCGCTCGCGCCGCGTGCGCAGCACGCACAACGTTGTGCCGGGGTACACCATTCTGATCTTCGACACGAACGTGCTCTTATCCTCGCTCAGCCTGTTCTCCAAGGTCGTCGAGGGCGGGCAGTGGTCTGTTGTCGTCCCGCTGCCGGTTGTTACCGAGCTCGACGGGCTCTCCAAGAACCCGCCTCCTCTTGGCACGGAGGCCGCAGCGGCCGTGGCGTACTTAGAGGCCCGCATCCGCACGCACGCACTCTGCCTCAAGATCCAGACCTCGCGCGGCAACTACCTCACCGACCTCCTCATCCGCGCCGAGACGCTCGACCTGCGTTCGCGCGAGCACCCGCGCACCATGGACGACATGATCCTCAACGTTGCGTCGTTCCAGCGCGACCACTTTGTCGACCGCTCCGCGCTCCTTGGCCAGGCGAGACCCGTGGACGGCGCGCCGACGCAGGTGTTACTCGTCACGTTCGACCGCAACCTGCGCCTCAAGGCGCGCGCGCGCGGCATCGACGCAGCGGACGAGCGCGAGATGGCGGCAATCCTCGCCAAGTAACTTGTCCAACCGCGGCTCGACCGCGAGCCACCGCCACTCAAACCTCAGCGACACCGCCCGCGACCGGCCCGACGCGTCCCGTTGTGTCCAGCCCATCGAGACGCGCCCGCCACGGCGCAGGAGGCGCATCTGCGCCTGTACCTGCCTCGCACCGCGCCTCGGTGGCGTCGGGATCTCAGCGCCATCCTTCGGGAAGCAGACATAGCGCCGGTCACTGACTTGCCTGGCCTTCAGGCCCACTCATTTTTTGGCCTTTGGCCCCCCAACTGTTCGTATAATGTACACTATGGGATACTGGGAACACTGGAATCTGTACTATAGTGTCCGGATGCACTCGGTGCCTTCGATCGGAGTCGCGACGCCTTCGAGAACTCAGCTCGAGCCAGCGTCGAATGGGCAGAACGCAGCCAGATGGGCGGACATGGATCCGTTCGTGGCGTTCCTTCATCCAACCTGCAGCACGTGGGTCGTGCCCTCGCCCCCAAACCTCTGTCGGGCTTCGCTTTGCTGGTGAGCTGGTGAGCTGATTACTGATCTAGCAATCTGGTCACCGTCCTTGGCCGCGTGGCCGCACGCGGCCCAAGCGCGTCCTTTATCGCAGCTCTCCTTCAAGACGTGGAAGCCAAGCTGGGACCAAGCCTTGGGCCCCACGCCACGGGGCAGTCACTAAATGACTGCGCCACCGCACTGACGAACGCCCAGCCCTGCACCACATCTGGTGTCACCACCACTCACCTCTCACCACTCACCACTCCCCCCCTTCATTCATGCCGCGCAGCCGCCTACCTCAGCACCCCAACCAGCGCCACGAGCCAGCGTCAACACACACAGCATACCGCAGCCCAGCCCAGGCCCGCCCAACATCCCCAGCTACCACCCCGCCACCGCGCACAGAGACGCGTGGCGGTGGCGGAGAAGCACACGGTGGCGTGTGTACCCAGGCACGGGGCACAATGACATTCTGGTGTCACGCTGCCACTCTCGAGTGTTTTCTGTCCGACGCATGCGGCCCGCGGCGATCCGGGGGTCCTTTGGTCCTCTGGCGGGACAAAGGCGCCCGCCGCAGAGCAAGCCGACATCCTCTTCTTGTTCTCGCGATCGCTCCGCTGCACAACACGCGCCCGCCTCGCCACAGCTCGCCGTCGTTGCTGTCGCAGTTGCCTCATCCACATCCACCATGGCGCCCTTCCCAGACGTGAGTCGCCCGCTCCGCCCCGGCGCCGCCCCGGGGCCGGGGGGC
>JAMALN010000018.1:0-104620 GCA_023630115.1 Cutaneotrichosporon sp. PK4640 | reverse complement strand
CTTCGAGGGTGGTGTCCTTGTCATTACCCACAACAAGGAGTTCTCGGAGGGTGTCTGCTCTGAGGTCTGGGCCATGAGCAACGGCAAGCTCGTCGCCTCGGGCCACAACTGGGTCGAGGGCCAGGGCTCCGGTGCCCGCATCGACAAGAAGGAGGGCGAGGACGAGGAGATCGAGTACGACGCTCTCGGCAACCCCATCGTCAAGGCCAAGAAGGCTAAGAAGCTCACCTCCGCCGAGCAGCGCAAGAAGAAGAAGGAGTAAGTACATCCCAGTCCCATGGCACGAAGGATAGCGCTAACCGCACAGCCGCATGGCGAGGAGGAAGAGGGGCGAGGAGGTCTTCTCTGACGAGGACGAGTTTTAAACGCTCGTTGTCGTGCAGTAGAGTAGATTCCTTGGTTCCTTCTGTACTCTTAGACCGGTAGACCGATGGGGACCGTCATTGTGATTTATTAGTCGCTCCCTATGCACTGACTCTCATTGCAAACCCTCCTGCGTCTGTGGTCAGCTCTGGTCGACTGAAAGAGGAGATATGTCTGGCAAAAGCACAAAAGAGCAGATGGAGGTGCCTGATATCGCCCCGTGCCTGTCAGCCCGTGCCTGATCGCGCCGTGCCTGATTTCACAGTTGCCCGCCCTGGACTGGACACGCCAGTACGCCTATACGCCTAGTCGTCACGAGCGTCGCAGCATGCTAGCATGTGCGAGCGTTTCGCCATAAGCTTCATGATGTCGGGATACTTGAGGGTTGCCCCCCTAACTCGTTGACGGTGACGGCGAACAGGAGTTGCGACCAGTCTCGCCGAACACAAACACGATCCCCTCGAGTTGAGCCGCATGCAATCCAGCAGGCCCGCCGAGCTGTCCACGGCAGCTGGACACCTGTATTAGCTGGCTAGCTCGGGCAATCAGGCAACTTGAGACTCTCACGAACTCGCGACATAACTTGTTGGCCGGTCGGCCGTACCAAAGCGTCTTCGTGTGAGGCACGCGAGGTCCCGGATGTCCCTCCGGCCTGCTCGTGGCAGCCGCTGCGACTCGCCACCGGATGCGTCTGGCCGACGTGATCTGACCTGCATAACCTGCACTCCACCCCTACATCTGGGCCAAGAGAGGCCGCCTAGTACCGCAGCGCAGTCGTACGGGGCGTGTAAGCTGCGGAAGCTGCCAAGGGAAGGTCATGGGCTCGTGCGCCTCTCCGAGGCGAACTAGCGCTTGGCCACCACCCGCCTGGTGGTCACACTCGACTACAACGACGCAACGACGGGCCACCCTTCTGCAGGTCTCCAGAACAGGGGCGCATCGGATATCCTGGGCTATCGGCCACCGCCATCACCTTGTCAGGTGCATTTGTTCTCGGATTGGCGTCTTACGTGCAGTACAGTCAAGTCTCAACATGCTGCGCTGATGATCTTCCAGCTCATACCACTGCAGTACATGACCCCACGTCCCCCCTCGTCTTCAACATCACCAACATCACCACTCCGGCATTGATCACAACCCCTCACCCAGCCCGCACAGCTACTGTACATGTACCGCACTCGCACCCTCCTTCACACCCAGTCACCAACCTGTTCATCGCCCTGCTCCTATCCTCTGGCCTTCTTTTACCACCTTCTGCGTCGACTTCCGGACGGTTCACCGCACCGGTCGTCGCCGTAGCTTTCTGGACCAGGGCCCCAGCGGTCGCGTGGCTACTCACACTCACCCCCACGGCCACCGCCCCATCCGCCGCGGCCGTACGGTCACGGCCGCCGCCACCACCACCCCAGCCGTCGTTCAGGGGCGCTTCTCGCCGCGGTACTCTCCAGGAGTTGGGGCTTGGGGCTTGGTGGAGGCCGAGTAGTCGACGCGGATGTTGTGGCCATGCAGCTGGATACCCCTCGCTTCTCGACGGCGCGAGTGGCGTCCCCGGTCGAGCGCACTGTGACTAGAAGGAGCGTAAGGTAGGGCATGGTCCGGCGCGGGTGACGTGGTGGCCGAGATTGAGCCACCATGGGATGACGATCCGGCTCGGCGCAGCTGGTTCAGTGGACGCCCGACTGCGACGAGTGCCAGCTCAGCGGCAGCACTGTCGCTCTCTCCGGGTTGCCCTCTCGGCCAGCGGGACATACAAGCTGTCAACGTCCTGTGGGCCCTTCCTGCGCTTCGCTGAGACCGCGTACCTCCATGCGTCCAGGCAAAGCTGGGTACGGCGCCCCTGCACCCGCCCGATGTCAAGACAAATTTCAAGCGCAATGCCGACTGCCCCCGCTGCAAACGGGGAGTGTATATTCTCGTCGACCAGGATCGGCGGAAGTGCCAGGCGGAGGGAAGGATGTAGTCGACGCGGACGTGGCCGCCGTGCAACTCGGTGCTCTGCATCCTCGATAGCGCGGGTGGCGTCCTCGTCGAGCGCATGGCACTCGTGATGAAGCTGGTCATCGCTGTCGCCGCGGAGGCGAAGACGCACCTCACGAACAGCCTTGCTCCCTTCGACCTCACAGTTGTGCTGATCGGGGCGCGCGTCGAATAGCACGTTGTACGCTGCTTTTGGGGACCGCCGAATGCACGCCCCGCGGAGTGACGTCTCTCCACCGAGTCGATGCCATCTTGAGCATCGAGAAGAGCAGGGAGCGCCAGCACCCGCGTGTCGACGTGGATAGAGCGTTTGGTGACATTCCGAAGCCCTCGAGCGTGAGGCGCATACTGAGCGGCCCCGAGGTCCCGCTGACCGCGCGCCACAGCGTCGTGGTCAGCAGCTTGTGTAACATCACTTCGCGCCCTACCGCCACCTAGACCGCGGGAGCTCTACCCAGCCCTTGCCCGCGACCTGGCCATGCCCCCGCAGTCTGGTTCTCGGCCACCCCCATCAACGAGACGGCGCACCTCTTGGGCGAGCAGGCGTCTTCCATAACAACGCTGAAGCCGCCCATGGGCGCCGCGAGGCCGTCAAGGCCAAGAAGATGCCGCAAGCCCCCTCAACCACAGGCGGGGTTCGCAGGACCACGGCGGACATACTCTGTGCGCTGCCGCGCACCCCGACGATGGCCACGACCATAGCCCAGCGCTGGCAGTTCGGTCGCTCCGGCCTTCCAACCTGGACGACGTGTTCGGCATGGGGGACACGGACATCCAGCCTACCATGGGTCCTGTGGTGAACGAGAGGCAGTGAAAGCGTCAGTAGCCACGCCAAACCACCACCCCACAACGGAGGAGAAACAGGTAATGCATGTCGGATCGATCACGTTTTAAGCTCGTGCGTTGGTGACGCTTGGGCAGATTAGGGCTTAAGACGCTTGGGGTCGCGGGGGAAGAGCGAGGCGCGACGGATGTTGCCGAGGCCGAGGTAGAACATGAGCACACGCTCGAGACCGATACCGCCACCGGCGTGGGGCGGGCAGCCGAGGCGGAAGGCGTCAATGTAGTCCTTGAGCTCGTCGGGGTTCATGCCGAGCGCCTTGATGCGCTCGGTGAGGTACTCGGGGTCGTGGATACGCTGGGCGCCGGAGAGAATCTCTGCGGGTCAGCTGGATGCCACATCAAGCAGACTTGCCTTCTCCGCGCATGTAGATGTCGTACGAGTTGACGGTCGAGGGGTTCTCGGGGGTGGGCATGGAGTAGAACTGATGTCAGCCAGGCAAAGGCGTAAAGCTTACGGGGCGGAAGTCGGCGGGGAACTTGTCGACAATGTAGTAGTCGGCGCCGTCGTACTTCTCCTTGACGAGCTTGCCGAGGAACTTCTCGTTCTCAGTGCTCAGGTCGGCGTCGTCCTTGAGGGGCGAGCCGTCCGACTCGGTCGCGCCGGCGTCCTGGAGCATCTTGACGGCGTCCTTGAACTCGATGATGGGCGTCTTCTCGAGTACGACAAAGTCCTCGCTGGGGAACTGGCGGCGGACGACCTCGATCTCCTTGGCAAACTTGCCCTTGAGGCCCTGGAAGATGGCCTTGAGCATCGAGTCGATGACCTCGAGCGCCTCGTGGTAGTGCTCGGTGATGGCCATCTCGAGATCGAGACCCATGAACTCGGTCATGTGACGGTGGGTGTTCGAGTTCTCGGCGCGGAACACCGGGGCGATCTCGTACACGCGCTCCATGTCGGCGGCGATGCACATCTGCTTGGCGAGCTGGGGCGACTGGGCGAGGAACGCCTCACCCTCAAAGTACTTGACCTTGAAGACGGAGGCGCCCGACTCGGTCGCAGCGCCCTGGAGCTTGGGCGTGTGAATCTCGGTGAAGCCCAGGCCGTTGAGGTGGTCGCGGAAGAGCTGGCAGATGCCCGACTGCATGCGGAAGATGGCCTGGTTGGCGGGAGTGCGCAGGTCCATCACACGGTTGTCGAGACGGGTGGTGAGGTTGACGCGCGAGTACTGGAGGTTCTCGTCCTGCTCGGCCTGCTGTTAGTTGAGCACGGGCGGGCTTCACACCTTCTGGAAGTCGGCCTCGTCACGCGACGCATCAGCCATCGAGAAGGGGAGGGTCTGGGCCTCGACGGCAGTGAAGAGCTTCTGCACCGAGACCTCGTACTGCTGGACGGTGCACGACTTGACCTCGGCCGACTTGATCACGCCCTCAACAATAACGATGGACTCGGCCTGCGTGTCAGCCTGGGCGTAGACATGGTGGGGTAGATCTCACGGGAATGGTGGTCGCATACTTGAGCATCTGCTTCGAGACCTGGTGCTCGTCGCTGTCCTTGGACTGGACGAGCACACCCTGGAGCGTCTCGGTCTGCTGGCGGAACTGGAGGAAGACCATCTTGGCGCCTGCCTGTCAGCCACCCCATCCCGCCCGGCGCGACTCACCCTGGGCGCGGGTGTTGTGCATGCGCGCACGGAACACAACCTGCTTGCCAACGTCGGCCTCCGAGAGCTTCTCGAACTGGAGGTACTCGCGGCCTGGCTGTCAGACACACTTCACTCTCGAGTCTTACCGAGGCGCTCCTGCGACTGGTGCAGGGGGAGCTTGCCGTAGTTCTGCGAGGCATTGTCGACGGCGGCAGCGGCCTCGCGCTTCTTGCGCTCCTCCTCCTCACGGGCGGCTCTCTCAGCAGCCTTCTTGGCCTTCTCGGCCTCCTTGGCTCTCTTCTTGAGCTCGGACTTGGAGGGGCCAGCGGGCGCACCCTCAGCGGGGGCGGCGGCGGGGGGCTGGGCGGGGTTCTGGGGCTGCTCGGACATTGTGGATGGTGCGAAAGCAGTTTCAGTGCATCCTCCACTTGACTACTTTGCATGGTCAGGGAAAGCCTTTGCGACTCATTTCGCCCCCCTATGACGGTGCTCCTCCCTGCACCCTCCTCTCTTGCAATCCTCTCCTGCAATCCGGCTCGGAGGCGACGGGCCGGCGGCTCGCGCGGATCCACTTCTCTCACAACTCACAGAGGACTCGATGTGCATGTACACTGCGACAGTTACAATGGCTAGCTACAAGATGGTGGGATCTACTCGGAGCGATAAGGGCGTACACACAAGGATGAGTCGGTCGAGTCGAACGTGCTTCTTTGGGGTCGGGTTCCGGAGTCCAGGCTGTGTCATGGGTGGGGGAGCCACGCTGCGCGACGCGCCTCCTCCTCGGGAGTGAGCTTCCAGGCCGCCCACTCTGAGCCCTGCCCCGCTGGTTCTCGCGTCGGATCTGGTACCGGGCGTCCATGCACGCGCGCGCGGTGTGCGTGAAGAGCTTGGAGTGACGGGTGAAGGTGCGGCCGTTCTGCTGTTAGTCTACCCCACAGCTCCTCCCCGCACCATCTAGAAGGCACAAGAAGATGCCCATTCTACAGTCAGCTCTGCCATCCGTGGGCCATGGGCCTACCGCGTGGGATCCGATTCCTTTCCGAGCGCGTTGGCGATGTCCGCTCGCTTCGATAGGCCTGTATTAGATCTGGAGGCGCTGACTCTCACGATCAGGTAGCACCTGCTGGCGTGGGAGCTCTGGCGGAGGAGCCCACGCCTTGGGAGCTGGCAACTCTGTGGACGCCATCTGCACGTCGCCAGACATGATGTGTGTGTGTGAACACAGAGAGCAGATTGAATGCAGGCGATTGCTTGGCGGTACCAACACAAGCTTCTGTGTCTGACACCCAGTCGGCGGAAGCAACTGCCATGCGCGGAACGCTCGAATCTCATGACCCAGACCATCGCGCGCGTAGACGCACGCACCGCTATGATATGAATGCCGGATCGCATAGCCCCGTGGGGCGAGAGAGACTACCACGCTGTACACTCCTCTACAACCATCCCTGGTGGAGTTTAACGGAGGCGGCTGGGCGTCAGCAATGGTCCGAGATGCCAAAACCCAAGGGGCCCAAGAGTACTCACCGGGCCTCACGCTCCGACTCGAGGAGAGCGAGGATGTCGTTGACGCGGACGGGGCCCTTGACGTTGCGGATGATGGAACGCGAGGTGTCGTCCATGAACTCGACGCGAACCTGGGTGACACCACCACGCGAGCCAGTGCGGCCGAGGACCTGTAGTGGAAACGCGAGAGTCGAGCAGAGAATCGAGAGCGCGCGTAATCGTAGTCGTGGGGCAGTCGGGATGCGAAGGAAGAGGATGAGGGGATGTGTGGTAAACGGGTCGTGAAGCGCGCGCGAAGAAATTCCGAGGTCGAAGAAAGCACGAGGTCAGCATTCACCCAACATGACGAGACATGATCCTGTTCTCTGCGCGCGCATCTCCTGCCCCTCATCCATGCGCACCACTCGCGAGGTCTCCTCCGCATAGGACAGAGCGCGAGGGGAGGTCTGCGTCGGTGGTTGACACTCGGCCCAGTCCTGCCTCCGCGTACCCTCGTCCCAGTTCCACACCCTCCGCACGCGATCCTAGCGCATCCGCACGCGCGTGCGAGCCGACGGCCGCTACGCGATCGCGCGTACTCCCAGCTCCTCCGTCTCCATCGGCGCGGCGATCCTTCCCGCGCCCTCCAATCCTTGTCCCCTCCACATCCAATCCTTCCACCAACGCGCGCGAGAACGGGATCACGGCGGCGCGACGCACCTTGAGGACACGAGCGAGCTTGACGGGGGTCTTGCTGGACTCCTGTTGACGTTAGCTACGCCCTCGCTGCCTCCGCTGTGCTGCTCACCATTTTGTGTTGCTGGTTGAAGGGAAGGCTCCGAGCTGGGATGACCATCCAACCACCCTCCGCCAGCTGCCAGGTGGCAACGGTCCCAGATTGCAAATCAGGCACAGGGTGCGTCGGAGTTAACGAAAAGCCGTTTCGCGAAAGTTTCGGGAGATGACACATCATTGTTACTGAATTATTCAGTGATAATCCACGTGGAAAGGTTGGTGCCTGATTCGCGTCGCGGTTTGTTATTGTGAGACATGGAGGGCGTTCTGGCGTCAGGGACAAGGGGTGGTTGGGAAGCAGTTGAGATTACCTCACCCACCCACCTCCACATCTCAACTCGAGCCAACTCCCAACTCCTTTCCCAACCATCCCTCCGCACACATCTCCTCACCTCCTGTCTCCCTCAATACCATGTCCCAGCGCCGCTCCAAGCGGCGCGTTGAAGACGTCTCCGATGACGATGAGATCGAGGAGCGCTCTCCCGTGCGCCGCCGCGCGCGCAACGGCACAGTCAACGCGTCGCAGTCACAATCGCCAGTCAAGGGCAAGGGGCGTGCCATCGTGCCCGACAGCGACGACGAGATCTTCAGTGACAATGATGATGATGAGGACGTCGTCGTGCAGCAGGCCTACCGCCCAGAGCTTGAGCGCGGAGACGACGGGTGAGACAACCTCCACCGACATCATGTTGACCACAGCTACATTGCCGGCTCGATTGTGCGGGTCAAGATCACGGGTTTCATGACCTATGACCACGTCGAGTTTCGCCCTGGTCCGCACCTCAACATGATCCTCGGACCCAACGGTACTGGCAAGAGCTCGATCGCTGCCGCCATTGCTATCGGCCTCGGCTTCCATCCCAAGGTGAGCGCACCTTCCTCGGCGGAGGAAGGTGGACACCACCTTCCCCTTGGGGCGCAGCTGACAACAGGTGATGGGGCGCGCACATGACGTGCGCTCGTATGTCAAACAGGGCACCGAGGTCGCCGAGATCGAGATCGAGCTCAAGGGCGGCCGTCGCCGCAAGTCCAACCCCGTCATCTGGCGGCGGTTTGGCCGCGACTCGGAGAAGTCCGAGTGGATGCTCAATGGCAAGGCGACCACACGCAAGAACATCCAGAACCTCATTCAGAGCTTTGGTGTCCAGGCTGACAACCTTTGGTTCGCGCCTGCGAGTGTAGCTTCCGCTGACCGCAGCTCCTTCCTCCCACAGGACAAGGTCGCCGACTTTGCCAAGATGAACCCCGTCACCGTGCTCAAGGAGACGATGCGCGCGGCTGGTGACCCGAACCTGTCACAGTGGCACGAGGATCTCGTCGCAAACGGCAAGGCGGCACGAGAGGTCGAGACTGTGGGTCTCGTGGACGTGCTCTGGCTGACCTCCACCAGTCCCTCACCTCAAAGACACAGAAACGCGACACTCTCCGCCGGCAAGTCGACGAGCTAGAGCCCGATATCCGCAACTACGAGCGCCAGCAGGACTTGAAGAAGCAGGTGAGCTAGAATCACAGCACCACGCTCATTGTCAAGCTTCAGATGGCCAAGGTGGAGGTGGCCGGAGCGCTCTGGCGAGAGTCCAACACCCAGACAAACAAGCACAAGCAGGCCGCAAACAAGGCCAAGAAGAAGCTGAAGTTGCTCCACGAGAAGCAAGCTCCTCTTCACGACCTCCAAGAGTGAGGGCAGAATGCTTTCTGGTACTGACCGCAGCGCCCAAGTGAGGGAGGAGAAGAAGGCCAAGCGCAGTCGGGAGCGGCACCAGGATGAGCTTCGGAGGGCGTCCGAAGGGCTTGAACGACTCGCTCGTTCTCAGCGCGCTGCGGTGAGAGTAACCTCACAACTCTGCTGACAGAGTCCAGGGTCGTCAAGTTGACGAGGTTGCCGGAAAACTAGACCTCGTCAACAGGAATGCGAAGGCCACACGGGACGAGATCAAGAGGACGGAAGCCGAGATCCGCAAGAAACAGGAGATCCTCGACAACCCTGACACCGACAAGGAGGCCATTCGAGCTCAGCTGGATGTTCAGGTAAAAGCCCAAGTGAGTATTAATAGGTGGCCTGAGCTGACTTCTAAGCAAAAGGCTGGCAGTGACAAGCGAGCCGCGGATGCCCAGACCCAGTCGCATCAGGCGGAGCTCGAACGCATTCGCCGGGAGCTGAGCGAGATCAACGTTAAGATGAACCGTCTCAATCAGGAGGAGGCCGATAACACCAACGTCGAAGCTCACCGTCGACGGGAAGTGTTCAAGAGCGACCCGTCCATCGAGTTCGCCGTCAATTGGATTGAGAGCAACCCGGGCAAGCTCCGGGATCGCGTCCACTACCCTCCCCTCATCTCGCTCAACGTCCCGGATAAGCGGTACGCCAAGCTCATTGAGAACAGCATGATGGGGCCAACGCGTCGAGTGAGACAACCCTGGTTGCCCAACGCTCACACAGACTTTTGTTTGTCAAAACCAGGACGACTATGCAACGCTGCTCAGGCTCAACAAGGAGCGCACCGTGAACGGTGGCCCAGTCCGGCTTAACCTTGCCACCATCGAGGCGGCGAACCCGGGACCGCCCCATGCTCCCCCCGACCAAGTACGTATCGGTGTCTTGGTGCCGTCTGACGCCTTCGCAGGTCGCTGATTTGGGACTTGATGGCTTTGCTGTCGACTTTATCGAGGCTGAGCCCGCCATGCGCACCTTCCTGTGCCAAGTCGGTCAACTTGACCGCATCGTGCGTGGAGGTTCTTGAACTAGCTAACAACAGGGCATCACCTTGAAACCGCACAGCCAGCTCAGTCCCGAGCGGCTGCTTCGAGCGAACATTCTGACATGGTTCTCGTCCACCCACTTCTCACGAGCGGTCCAGTCGCGGTACGGCAAGCGTGATATGCAGATTACGACCAATGCGCTGCCCAACGTCCCGTCCTCGTCCTTGGGCATGACTGGTACGTCGCCCCAGCGCATGAGCCGTGTTAATGTCAGTGGACCAAGATGCTGTCAAGCGCATTGCCGACGAAGTGGCAGAGCTTCGACGGCGCCAACGCGCCCTGGAACAGCCTCAGGCGAAGGTCAAGATCGACATCGATCAGTGCAGCAAAAAGGCCCAGGGGTTCAAGGACGCACAGGTATGTGAGAATAACGCCACGCGCTAATAGCTAGGAGGAAGCTGAACAGGAAATCAAAGCCTTGCGCCGCGAGCTCAACAAGGCGGAGATGGCCCGCAATGATCTGGGTGAGCTCATCTCGATGGGAGTTGGCTGACCATACAGAGCGCTTGCGGAAGCGACTCAAGATACTTCATGACAAGCCAACCGCAGATGCCCAGCGCAAGAACCTGCGTGACCAGATCGAGATGCACGCTCAGGCTGGATTTGCGGTGTGGAAAGAGTACATGGTGAGGACCGGCGAGGAGGCTTCGCTAACAGGAAGGCGTCGACAAGCAACATGTTCGACAAGTGCGGAGCACTCGACAGGGGTGTCCTGGCCGAATGCCAGGCTGCGTCCAACGTGCGAGCTGTCGAGGAAGCCTCCAACAAGCGCGAGGGCAAGATCGCGGAGTTGGGCGAGGTGCTCGATGAACGTGAGCATACGGTGTACGTCACCTCTGACCCTAGACATGAAGTTGCAGGCGCGAGCCAAGGAGCGCCAGAAGGAGCAGATCCACAAGTTGAAACAGATCATCGAGCACCTTCCCGATGAGGACAAGGAAGAGGCCCACCAAACCGCCACCGTGAGTCACTGAGCATCGCTTCGCTGACGGCAAGAACACGACCAAGACAGTCGAAGAAGCCAAGGCGGCCGCCTCGGACATCCAAGCGCAGCTCGACCTGTCGCTCAACGTGGATGGGAACACTGTCGACCGATACAATCGCCTGAAAGAGGAGGTAAGATCTCCGAGACTGTAGGCACTGACGATACCAGTTGGAAGCCAAGGAGCAAGACGTCTCTCGGACAGAGGCCGAGTTCGAGACTCTCCGAGGCGAAGTCGCGTCAGTGTTGTCGCGGTTCAACCCAGCCCTCGACAGTCTGGTGCAGGAGACGAGCGCCAAGTTCTCGGCAGCGTTTGAGCGTATTGGCTGCACGGGCGAGGTGCGCGTCAGCCGCGTGCAGGGCAATTACGCAGAGTGGGGTATCGAGATCCTTGTCAGCTACCGCGACGGGCAGGACCTCGAGGTTCTGACTGCCAGCCGCCAGTCCGGAGGAGTGAGTCATGGCATGGATCCATGCTGACATTGCAGGAGCGCTCCCTCGCTACCGTCACCTACCTTATGAGTCTCTCCGAGATGTCTCGCACACCATTCTCGCTCGTCGACGAGATCAACCAGGGCATGGACGCGCGCGCGGAGCGGAGTGTGCACAACCAGATGGTCAAGGTGACGTGCGCCGGTGGCGACAATGCGGGCCAGTACTTCCTCATCACGCCCAAGCTCCTCACCGACCTCGACTATCACGAGAACATGCGCATTCTCACGGTCAGCAACGGGTACTACCTGCCCGACTCAACCGTCACCAACTTTGGCGCTCTCCGCAGCCGTCTGGCCGAATACAAGAGCAAGCTCGTCGCCACGAGGTAGCCAACCTTCCTAGTCCAGTCATGTTGCTTCGTGTGTTGTTGATACAGTGGGTTGTGCATGCAGGGGTATGTGAAGAATACGACCAAGAGTAGTCTATGGAACGCGCACAGTGACCGAGGGGGAGAAGCACACACTTGGTGGTGCGGTCGCAGCCGTCTGGGAAACTTCCTCGGCGGCAGCGCGGAAGGTGTACGACCCGGATGCGAGGAGGATGGCGCCCACGACGTGGCTCGCGCTGTCGCCAGGTCCGAGCGATGGGAGTGTGGCAGCGAGCACGCCGTCGAACGCAACCGTCTTGGGCAGCGGCATGGGCGTGGCCGGTAAGCTGCTGAAGCGGCGGGGCGCAGGCGGTGGGGCGGGAACAGACCACGACGTGTCGGTCGACGAGGTCGGCAGCGCCTCCAGGCGGACGTACGGGCGGAGCGCACGTTCTGGGGTCAGCTTGACACAATACCTCCGGCTTACCGAGGTGGTTCGTGACGGTGATGTGGAGGTCGACAAAGTCCATGGCCTTGGGCCCGTCCGTGTTGCGCGGATTGACTGAGAGGCTGACGGCGACCTCGTTGAGTCTGAGCGCCTCGAGGTGAGCAACCGTGAGCGGCTGCTCGCGCAGGGACAGGCGGCCAGCACGGAGCGAGCTCGGCTCACGCCAGCTGACGTTGACCATGTCGAGCAGGCGTTCGCGGTACCAGAACGTCTCGCGCTCGAGGGCGAGCTCGTCGGCAGTCTTTTTCTGCTTGTCGACGACGTACTGCCGCCCTGCGGAGGGAATGGGCTGCGCGCGCTGCTCGGTGCTCAGCGACTGCCGCTGGACAGGGAGGACGAGGCGTTCGGTCGCGCCTGGTGGGACGAGGCGTGTCACAACAGATCCGCCCTCGCCCTCGGCCGAGGCCAGCGCGACCTCGAAGGGCACGCTGAAGACGTTGCGCACGTTGAGGCAGAAGAGGACGCTGCGCTCGTCGCCGAGCGCGAGGGCACGCTTGAGCTCCTCGTCGCTCGAGGTTGCGAACGCCGTCGATCTTGGCGTGGTCCCGTTTGCCAGCCGCTGGCGCGCCTCGACCTGCGAATCGCTGCGCATGCTGGCAAGGTCGAGTGCGAAGCACTCGAGTGTCCGGTACACGGTGAATAACACGGGGTATGACAGCCGGCGCGTGTAGAATGTGCCGGACGATTCGGCGCGGTTCACGAAGCCGTAGTCGATGCGGATCGTGCCGTCGGTGCTGAATGTCAACTTCGCAAGAGCGGGGTGCTTACCATCCAACCTTGCCCAGCACCTGGACAGAGAGCGTCGCCCTGCCCCCAGGAGGGATCGAGAGGGGCGCCGTGTTGTCCCACGTGAAGACGGGTTGCTTCGAGATGTCGTAGTCAAGCTCGTACGCCTGCTGCGGGGTCTGCTCCCCATCGGCGAGGAGGTACTGGGCCTCGCGTGTGACCGAGTCCTCGAACGAGAGCTTGACGAAGTCGACGGGAACCGCCGAGCTGTTTTCGACCGTGATGCGGATCACCGACGTCTCGCCGTCGTAGAGCATGACGGTGCCGTGGGTGAGCGACGTCTTCTTGATCCACAGCAGCGGCTGCTCCTCGACCACATTGCACTCGAGCCACTTGTGGTCGTCCACAACCGGGAGAGGCGGGAGAGCGTCCGCACCAAGGGCGACCGACCTCCGAGCCTCGAGGCCCTGCCTCTTGACTTTGGCAATGTCTGCGAGGGCAGCGCTACGGCGCTTGCTGTCGGTCTTCTGCCCCGAGCTATCCACGATGGGAACGAGGAACTCGGCCGTGGATCCGTCCGCAAGGCGGATGTTGACTCCGCGGACCTGCAGAGCACCAGGCGCAGGCGTGTTGCCCGTGACGCGGACCGTCTGGACTGACGATGCGGGAAGCACGAGAGGCAAGGGGTTGGTGACGAACGGCGACCCCGATGTCCTGGGGAGTTAGCACAGTAAGCACAAAAGAATTCACAGAAGCGACAAGTCCTGGATCTCCAGCTCGAAGGCGAATGGGTTCCGGAGCGTGACGAAGACGTCAACCTGCTCGTTGGCGACCAGCACCGTCTTGCCCGGCTCTGCCGCCTTGAGGCGAGGGTTGTAGAGGAACGGGTCCTTGGCACCCTGCTTCTTCTGGACCTGCTCGATTTCGGCGCGTGTATGTTCGAATGGCACCTTGTTTGGCGTCAGGCTGGCGATCTCGACGCTGAGCACCATGCGACCCGGGATCCACCACGGAAGAGAGCCCATCTCAATCGCGCGTCTACGCAGCGTTGAGATGGCCTGCACGTAGAGCTTGGACAGCTGGGCTTGGTTCGCCTGGCTCAGGTACGGGTGCAGAGCGTGCAACGCGGAGAGGCAGAGGCGTACGACGCTGAGTTGGTCTGTCAAAAGTCAGCATGTTGAGGAAGCCGTAGCTCACCTGGCAGGGACTCGGCAGTAGTGATGGCCTCCTTGATGACCTCGACCTGGAGGTCGGGCCAGCCGAAGTGAGGCTCGCCGTGGTCCTCCCTTGGCCTGGACGCTTCGTACTCCTTGTGAGGGTCGCTTAGTGCCAGGAGGTCGACGCCGAGGACGGTGCAGATGCGCTCCACGAGCTCTGCGATGCCGGGATTGCCGTCTGTCGTCTCCTTCCTGCGTGCAATCACAGCAGAGACTGGTACGCCCACGCCGTAGCCCATCGCACCCTCCATTCTGGAGGCGTCGGTGCCGTGCGCTCTTGCTGCAGCCTGTGACAGAAGCCGCCGATGCTCGTCACGGCCTTCGACAACAACGGCGCCAACAAGCTTGAGGACTTCCCTCGTCGCTGCGGCCTCCTTGCGCTCCATCTCCAGCCATCGCGCGATGCGGACGACTTCGACGTAAACAGCAAGCTGCTCCGGCTTGGTCATCGCCTTCCTGAAGGCGGCGACGCCAGCCTCGGCGTGCCCCAGGACGGTATGGCGCGGCAGTTGCGACTCTGCAGCCAGCTGTGCAAGTGCCAAGCGTCGCGTGCGGATGCGCCGAGAGTTGCCATCCTCGACCAGAGGCGGGAAGGAGCGGGGCAGGGTGTGGGCTATGAGGGACGAGACGGCGATCGAGCCCCAGCCCCCTGCGGCGAAGATGGTGAGAACGAAGTGGCTGATCCGGATGCACAGCGTGCTGTACAGGTAGGCAAGCAGGCCTTCACCTGTGCCGACTTGGGTCGGCGAAGATGCGGTTGTGGGTGTGGGTGGCAGTGAGTCGCGCTGGGGTGATGGAGAGAGGATTGTGGAGCTCGGCGGGAATGGGAGGGGTGCGCGCGACAAGCACGCCAGAGCGGAGAGGTAGTGGGACAAGATCTCGACCGGGATCGGGGAGGAGGGGAATGGAGTAGAGTTCGTCTGGATGTTAGCTTGGGCTTGGTTGATTGCTTGGGCAGCTCGACTCACCGATCCATCCCTTCCCTCCCATGCCTCGCCGATACCGGCAACCGCTCGTCCCTCGCGTGCCAAGGCCTCCCACAACACGTCGCCGACGCCGCGCGACTTCTCCGCGCCCTCGTCGTAGCACTTGATGGCGTCGTTGTACTTGCCGGTGAGGAGGTACATGTCACCGAGAAGCTTGAGGAGGCGGCCACCGGCGATACCGGTCAACGGGGCCGATGTGTAGCGAGCGACACCCATCGTGTCCTTACTCTCCTTGCTGGCGGCAGGAGAGCCAGCGGAAGACGCACGGTTGAAAGGGGATGCGAGCATCGACGTGCGCTTGAAGGGGTTGGCGGACACAGTAGTCGAGGGGGATGGGGCTGCCGGGGAGATCACGCTCGACTGAATCGGAGGGGCAGATGGGCCCTGGACGGACGTGGGGCGACCCCCCGGCGTCAGTGTCCGGACTGGTTGTCTTGAGATCGTAGGGACGAGCGGCATCGAGTTGGTCCGGACCATGCCGGACGATCGGCGGCTGTGCCCCGGGCTAGCCGGCCCGGGTGTCGGAGACTGTATGGAGGAGCGCGGCGTCGCGTTCTGCTCGGGCAGGGTGGAAAGGGAAGGGAGGAGCGTAGTCGACAGCGTCTTCATGCCAGCCTGAGACTCGAGGGATACGGCCTGGGGTTAGTTGAGGGCGAAGATAACAATTCACAAGCTCGCCGAGCTCGGCGTAAACGTCGCCGATGACCTCCCCGAGCAGCTTGGCCGCCCAGCTGTCGCCGCCCTCCGCGGGCGCGTAGCGGATGAAGCTCGAGCCGGGCGAGCCGCTACCCGCAACCGACCCGCGTGGCGTACCCACAGCCGACGCGCGAGGCGTCCCGCGCGCAGGGGAACGCGGGTCGGACACGGGAACCTGGGAGGGCACGAGCACGAGGCGCTTCACGAGCGGGAATGCCGACGTCGGGGGCATGATGCCACCGAGTGTCTGGGTGAAGGTCTGGGTCCACGCCTGCGCTGCGGCCGGCTTGTCCTTCGTGGGCGTCTCGTTGCCTACCGAGTAGCCCTCGACGGCGTCGTCGACGCCAATGCCAATGACGACGAGGGGGAATGCCGACATGCGCAGGAGGCTGAGGGCGTAGAGGTGCTTGGCCGGCGGCTGGGCGGGGAAGGCGAGCTGGACGGTGCTCGCGCCCGCTGCGCGCGAGATGGACGTGCCCGGTGCGGAGGGGAGGAAGCGGGAGCGGGGCGACTCTGGCGCACCGCGTCGGTGGGATGGCGAGCCATGGGACGCGCCGTGGACGATCTCGTCGCCGCGCAGTGTCTGGTGCTTTCGGAAGAGCTGGGACCAGTGCTCGTACACGGGCTCGAGGAGGGGTTCGGCGGAGTCGCGGTGCACCGGAACGAGGAGGACCTGGAGGCGGGCCAGCGCCATGGGGTCGGCGAGGGCGCTGAGCGGCGCCGGCGAGCTCATGGCGAGAACTGCCTCGGAGGTGTGGAGGGAGGGATAGGCGCTGACGGCGGAGGTGGGTGTGCTGGATAACGTTGAGCGTGTGGACAGAGTGAGACGCGGCACGGTATGCCACGGCGTGATGGGTGGACGTGTTAAGGTGCAACCCCCCTCGCGTGGCGTACACGCGACATTGTTTAAGCGACCCCACTGATCCGTTGACCCATCTGACCCAGATTCCTGTCATGGATCATACGCACATGCACATTCGGATTCCTGGGCCCACTTGTTGAAGGCACCCGAAGATGATAGAGCCAGAGAGAGCCAGAGAGACAGACTCGGTGCCAAGGAACCCGCCCTTGCCTACCGCAACAATGGCCCAAGCAGAGGTCACTACTCAATCATCGTCCGACATCTCAATGTGCGTGCTCCTCTGCAGGCCCGGCTGCCAGGCTGGGTCAGACCCGGTAACTCCAATAGTTCTCCTAGCGACGTCACGGGAACACAGGTGGGCTGCTCCAGTGGCGACAACCAGAGTCTCAGCTTCTCAGAGGGCTCGATGATCAATGACATGGCATACAAATGCGAGAGAATGAAGAGGGCCGAGTTGGACGCGGACCGAATTGGGAGGCGTGGGTGGCGCGGGTGGCCTATGCGACCGCCTCGGGGCGCTTCTTGACCTCCTTCATGGAGGGGTTGCCGTCGACGGGCTCGTGGGGGCAGTGGCAGCGATCGGCCTCGGGGACGCCAGCGAGCGCCTGCTCGATGTGGTTACCTGCTGTCAGCCAGAGTCTGGGATGGATCAAGCGGACGCACCACAGCCCCACCAGGTGGGCTTGCCATCGTTGGGGCACACGGCGCGGCGGCACATTGTTGTTGATGTGGAAAGTGGAAGAGTGGAGTGGGCGGAAGGGGATAGAGTTGCGTTAACAAAGTGGTGTTACCAGAGTTAGTTGGATGATCAGGTGGGCGTGGTGGATGAGAGGAAGAGAAAATGGGCCCTGCATGCATCCAGCCACCAGCTTACATATAGCTTGGAGCATGGCGTTGGTCAGCGCTGCCCCGCGTCGGCGTCGGCCCGGGGGTGGGGCGGCCATGGGAGGGACGATTGACCATGTTCTGTGTTCAATCGCCGTGACCTCATGTCGCGCGTTCTCCCCTCTTCGTAAATGCCGCCTGGGCCGCGGGGCTGGGTGGGCCACGGGGTATGCTCGCCGCCGCTGTGCCTTGGGTGGAGATAACCCCTGCGCAGCCTGGAGCGCTGGAGCAAGTGGTCCGAGACCAGTAGCCGAGGCCGATCAAGTAGTGACGCGCGGATCCCCCTGGATCCCCTGTTCAAATGCCGGCACTCGGCCTCTCGGCCAGCATCGGCCTCTCATATTCTCATGCCACTCCATGTGACGCTCACGTGAGCCAACCTCAGTCCCAGCACACATGGGAATCGCACGAGTTCCTCGCGAGCATCGCGTGGGGACCAGAGCGTCGAAGCAAAGTGGGCAGGCCCTGCAAGAAGGGCCGTCGCCGGCTATCCGGGCGTACACTGGGCCCAGGTTGGACGCAGTTTCCTGATCCGCCCCAACAATCTCCGCGTCCTCAGCGGTCCGCACCGGCAAGGTTGCCGGACCTTGGACATTTCAGGTGGGGGACACCACTTCATAAGCCTGCCTCGATCCCTCCTCTTCTTCCATCCCACTATCTCGAACAAGCAAATCATGGACGCCGCCTCCCTCTTCAACGTCAAGGACAAGGTCGTGCTCGTCACCGGCGGTGGCCGCGGTGTCGGCGAGATGGTGAGTGCCCTTACCAAGGAGGGCTGCAATCCTCGACGCCCTCTGACTGGGGCGTGGGCACGCTGACTCCCTCTGGGTGCTCGGAGCGACCCAGCCCCTACTGTACACGTGCTGACGCCAGATCGCCGCGACCTACGTCGCCAACGGCGCCAAGGTCTATATTTCGTCGCGCGACGCCAAGGCGTGCGACGCCACCGCTGCCGAGCTCTCCGCCAAGGGCCCCGGCAAGTGCATTGCCATCGCCGGCGACCTGAGCAAGTACGACGAGTGCCTCCGCCTCGCCAAGGAGATTGGGCAGCGCGAGGAGGTCCTCAACGTCCTCGTCAACAACTCGGGCGCCACCTGGGGCGCCCCCCTCGAGGAGTACCCCGACGCCGCGTTCTCCAAGCTCTTGTACGTGTTTTGGGAGGCGGAGCTGATGCCCAAGCACCCTCAACGTCCAGCGTGTCTTTACCCTTACGCAGGCTCTCCTGCCCATGCTCAAGAAGGGTGCTGACCGCGATGGTGTGGGCCGTGTTATCAACGTGAGTTTGGGGTTTGGCCACGACGTTCCACCGATACGCCGATCTCGTGGAAGGCCGAGTTGAAAGGCCGAAGGCCAAGCTTGACAAGGCGTCCTTGGTTGCATCGTGTAAGCCAGAGGGCGCGCGAGGAGGTCGCGGGTTGAGCGTTGGCTCGACCCCGGCTGGCACAGTGCCGCTTCTGGCCCCCAAGACTCCCCCCCCCCCCAACTCGGCTGGCAAGCCGGGCGCGCTCTGCTTGACTCCCCCCGTCTCAGGCTGACCCCAGATCGGCTCGATCAACGGCATCACCGTCCCCTCGATGGAGACGTTCGCGTACTCGTCGTCCAAGGCCGCGCTCCACCAGCTCACCCGCCACCTCGCCATGCAGGTGCCGGGCAACGTGACGGTCAACGCCCTCGCCCTCGGGCCCTTCCGCTCCAAGATGATGAAGGCGACCCTCGACGCCGCCGAGCAGCAGATTGCCGGCGTGCTCCCCACCAAGCGCATCGGCACCCCCGAGGACGTCGGCGCCGCCTGCCTCTGGCTCTCGGGCCGCAGCGGCGAGTGGGTCACCGGCACCATCGTCCCCATCGACGGCGGCTCCGTTGCCACCCCCTCGCGCCTCTAATCATGTATAACAACCTCTTGATAAACATAGATGCAAGTATAGCTACAACATGCTGCTACCCTCCGTTGCTGACCTGCCGCCGCACTACCTCGGGCGTCAGGCGCGACGAGGACGACTGCGCTGACCGCGATGAGCGCAGGCTCGCCCCGCCGCTATAGTCTGTCGTCGCGCTGCGCTGCGACGACGGCGTCTGCGACGCCCGCGACCCAAACCCTCCCTCACTCACAGACCCGAGCCTCGTGCGCGGGGGTGTTACTACCGCCTGCGGCTCGTCCTCCCCCTTGCTGCTATGCCGCCGCAACCGACCAAACAACCCCGGGCGCTTGGTCGTCGGCGCTACATCGCCCTCGTCATCCGCGTCGCCGCCATCTGCGTTGCCGTTGCCGCTGCCGTTGCCATTCGAGACACCGAGCGATCCCCTTCTCCCCGTAGTGCGTGGAGTGATAGTGGTCTCCGTCGCGTTCCGAGTGGGGCGCGGCGTTATCGTGTCCTCTGTCGTAACTCTCGAGCTCGAACCAGACGACGAGGGCAGTGGGAACGAACTGCCTTCGATCATCGGCTCAAAGTCGTCCATGTCTAACGGCGTCGAGGGCTGGACGCTGAAGCGCAAGGGCGACTTGGGCGAGCCGTGCTTGTCCACCTCGGTGTTGAGGCCGGCTATGTGGCGGAGGTGCTTCTTGGAGCGGAACATCGACGTCTTCTTCATCACCTGTGACACCAGGTCGCCTCTCTGCGACCACATCGACTTCATGAGGTCGCGCACGACGGCCTTGAGAAGCTCCTTGCCGCTCCACACCTCGTCCTTGTAGGTGAGCTCTGGCGCGGTGAGCTTGAAGTCGGCCACCTCTGGGACGTAGCCGTGCTTCTTTCTCGTATCGTCACGCTATTGTCAGCAGAGTTCGCCCAGGTCCACCAACCTTGTAGTCCAGGACCAATGAGGTCGACCCCATGGTAATCTTCATGAACGTCCGGTTCTGGGATGCGCGACGACGCATCTCCTCGGCGTCCACATCCATTCCCAACTTGGCCTCGTCGCGCTGAGGTGGCAAGGCGCTTGAGCCGGAGTGTGCCGATGACACCGTCAGCTGCGACTGGTTCCGCGGCAGCGTAAGGCTGTCCGTGGAGGGGGGCGCAAGATGCTTGGCCTTGTCCGGGTGCTTGGTCTTCTCGGAGTGCTTGGTCTTCTCGGAGTGCTTGCCCTTGTCGGGCTGTTTCACCTTCTCGTTTCCTGCGCCACTGCCGCCCATCCGTGTCTTCGTCTTGTCGTTAAAGATGTAATCCATGACGGCAGACCCGACATTCTGCTCGAGACGGAACCGCACGGGATGCAAGTAGAACGCCAACTCCTTGATAATGCTGATGCCCCCCACCTGCGGGAGGGTCGAGAAGGAGGCCGACAAGAAGCAGTTTGAGTGCTGGGAGGTCAGTGGCAGTTCAGGCATAATACGCACCATCTTCCGCTTGCTCAGCTCTTTCGAGCTCTTGGTCAAGACCTCATTGAACAACGCGTCGCTGTTACTGTTGAGCGCCTCGAGGTCGGCGACCGCCGCGGCCGTGTCCATCGAGCCGTCCTGGTTGTGGTCCAGGGCGAACACGGCGTGCTTCATGTTGAGCTTGAGGAGAGGTTTGCCGTCGTCCTTGAACATGTGCCAGGCAATATTGCCGACGCGTACGTCGATGCGGCTCTTGGTCTGTAAGGCGTCCCGCGCCTCCTCGTACGACCTGTTGAGGTTGATGACGTCGAAGACCGTGTTGAGCGTCTCGTACTCCTGGAGAAGGTCGGCGCGGATGTTGAACAGCTCGCGCTTGCCCTCGGCAGTGAGCCTCTGTAAATTGGCCTGGTAGCCACGCTGCAGCTCCGCTAGACCGCGCATGTGCTGCTGGACCACAAATAAGTTCCAGAGCAGCTGTTGCGGGTCACGGTCACGGCGATCAAACTTGAGGAGGAAGCCATCGACCTTTTGCTTTCTCGACCGCTTCTCGGGGAGCGTGTACATCATCAGGTCGGTGATGATGTAGTACAGCGCCGTCCAGTGATCGGCGTTGGCCGAGGCGGTGAGCATCGGCATGCAGATCGTCGTCATGTTCTGGTGAAGACGGAGGTGCTCGATGGGGTCGCCAAACTCGTTGACCGTCTCCGGCCACTCGAGGCCGCGGGGCGCGCGCAGATGGTTGAACTCGTCCCAGGTGATGCCCATATCCGATCTAAGGATGATGCGGTCGTAGTCGGTCGCCTCACTCTTCGCGTCAAGGAAGATCTCGAGCGGGACAAAGTCCATCTCCCTGAAGTTTGGCGCCCCCTTGATCGACCGCGCCATGGTCTCGGTGGTCGGGTAGAAGGTTTGGAGACCCTTGAAGGCGGCGAACGAGCGGGAGAGAACCTCGCTCACGACGGAGTCTGCGGCCTTGGTGTCTATGATGACATAGCCCTTCATAGCCATCTCCTCGACGGTGACGAGAACAACGGCAGCTGGGTCGGCTGTCGAGCGAAGCGCGATCTGCGGCTTGAGGACCAGGACACGCCACTTCGGGTGGACCGCGCAGTCGGAAGGAAGGCCTTGCTGGGGCAACGCCAAAGTACCCTGGTGCTCCAAGAAGCTGTCCTCGAGGCGGAAGCGGGCGGAGAGGCCGTGCTCGGCCCGCTTCTCCATTGTCTTGAGGAGCTCGGCGACTTCGTCTGCGGGGAGATGCTCGAGCACATCATCCCGGTTCAAGCCATTCGCAGCCCTCACCCGGCGCTGGTTGACACCGTCACGGATAGCTCTCAGCGCACTGTGGTTAGCAATGCCCGGTCCATCGACACTCACGCATAGGAGCTCGTGTACTCCTCACGCTTGCGGTTCTTTCTCGCGTAGAGGTACTTGTAGATCACGTTCCGGCTCTCGTTGTTGAAGAAGAGACGGGGGTTGTGGACGTGGAGAGTGTTGTCAAAGATGGTCTCGCCGTCACCGCCCTCCTTGCCATCATTCCCGGCGGCAGGGAGACCGAGCGTGGAGTTGTCCATGTGACGGGTCTCCGTCTGCGCGAGGTCGTCAATGTGGTGCTTCAAGATGTTGATGCGGTGGATAATGGCAGCCACGTGCTGGGGATCCTTAGCGTCAGTGCCGAGAGCCGTTGGGAAACCCACGTTCTTCCTCTCCTCCTCAGTGAAGCTTGCAAGGGTCTCTTGCAAGGTGGCCACACGCTCCTGGGCGATCTGCGACTGCATTGGACCGACACCGAGAGCCGCACCGAGATAGCAAATGTGCGTCTTCTCGTGACCGAACTTGGACGCCTCCTTGCCAGGTGGCAGGTTCAGACCCTCGTCATTGGGCTTCGTTGGCAGGACCTTGACGCGACGCGAGAGGAACACGTGTGGACAGTCGCCCATGTGCACGATCTGCACGCGAGGATTTCTGTCAAAGGGCTTCTGGTCGGCGTCGATGAAGTCGAAGTAGTTGTACCAGATCTTGCCCTCCTCAGAGAGGTCAGATGCGTGCGGGTGGGTGGTGTCCAACGCAGGGTTGTCGGCCGAAACGTGTGCTTCGTTGAAGTCGGCGACCATGCCCTTGAACGTGATCTCGTCCAAGAGGAGGTCACACGCGTAGAAGGGTTTGTGGGTGACCGTCTTAACCCCCTTGAGAGCGTCGCTGTACTGCCGTTGCTCTTGCTGGCGCTGGTGCCCGTCGAGGCGGAACCGGCCCGACCGGAACTTGAGGCCCAAACTCTGGGCGAGACCCTTCGACCACATCTCCTCGGAGGAGACGCTGTACATGTGCGACACGTAGATCGGTGCGATGTCGCATCTGTACTTGATCGTCGCCAATGATGCGCCGAACTTCTTGGACGATGGCGGGGTGTCCGGGAAGGCTCTGCCCTGTCGTATAGGTGCCGGGATCTTGCTCCGGAACAGACTGCAGTTAGCATGCATGTCGAGCGCTGGACACGTACCTCCACCAGTTGAAGAAGTGGGCGAAGGCCTTGGGGTTCATGTGAATACTGCTGTGGGTCACTGCCGCCGAGCCCTTGGCCATGGCCTCGACTCCACCTGCTTCGCGTGGCGCCACGAGAGAGACCGAGAAGTGGATGTAGTCGGAGCGGAAACCCTCGTACGAGTCGACCTCGTGGCCTGCCTCCATCTTGAGCCGTTCTGCAACTTGTGGATGCTTGAGAACGACCGTATTGTGGGGTCTGAAGTCGAAGATGCGACACTGGCGATGGAGGAGGTTCTGGGTGTCCCCGCACTTGTCGCAGGACCAAGGTCGACACGTGCGCTCGAACACGAACCCGAGACCAAAGCGCACGCCGTTCAGGAATCTCGCACACGGCTTGGTACTGCGTCTCTCGATGAGTCTCCTGTCGGCCTCGTCCTCGTCCATCTCAGGCTGATCGTCCGAACCGCCAAGAGCCGCTTGGTCTTGAAGCTCGTTAAGGCTGGTGTCAGCGTTAGGTTACTGTGGTGAACGTACTCAGGGATGGAGACCAACAACTCGTCAGCCATAACCTGTACGAGCTCTCTCTCGGCGTTGGGCTGCCCGATCTCGATGCACACGTTTCTACGCCAGACGAGAGCGAACCCTGCTCCGAACCCCGTGATCGAGTACGGGTTCTGGCTGCCCTTGATGTACCAGCGCACCGTGCCCGCAAAGTCGAGGATGACGCGCCAGTGGAAGGCGAGGCGGAGCTTGTCCCAGAAGCCCGGCTTCGCCGACGGGTCGAGGGGAGGATTGCTGAGGGTCTCGAAGATGCGGGTGAGATCCGAGATGCCTGGCTTGTACGAGTTGCACCAGGTGATTCTCGTCGCCTCGTCTGAGAGCACCTTAATCATCGGGCGCGCATACGTCTTGGTCGGCATGATGGCCTTGCCGATGTTGACGACGAGAGGCTGGGCGGTATCGTGGCCGCACTGCCCGGGCACGATCTCGATAGGGAAGAACATGGTCGAGTCGTCGTCGGAGAGTTCCTCGGCGATGATGAAGAGCGTGGTGACGTGCCACCCTGGAGTCCTGTTCGGCCCGGGAAGGATGCGCAGCAGGGGGAGCGGATAGTCGCGAAGCTGGACCTTGGCCTCCATCATGGTCCATGTCAGGTCGAAGGGGACCATGAGGGAGAACTGGACGTCGTCCTTGAACGGCGCGGACACGTCGCCCATGTACTTGATCAACTGGGCGCGGGACCTGTTTGGAGGCGCTAAAGTGACGTTGACGCCCACGAACGAGAAGCGGAAGAGCGGCACCGTCTGCTCGAGCTCGAGGACGGGGATAGGCAGCTTGCTGGGCGAGATCAGTAGACGCTTCTGCGCCGACTCTTCGCGACGCCGCTGCTCAGCCTTGGCGCGCCGGATGCGGCGAACCCAGCTGCGCGAGTTGTGCCAGTCTAAGCGGTACCGCGCCTCCTCGTTTGTGACTGTCTGCGACGTCGAGAGGTTGGAGTGGGTGCGATTCTCCTCGTCCTCCATGATAGCGAGCTTCTGCTCGAACAGCTCGTCGAGGTCGAGGCGCGTCTTCTGCTCGTAGAGGCCGACGCGGCTGGCAAGGTTGAGTTTGTTCTCGACAGGGTGGTCGCGCGCCTCAAAGTGCACAAGGTCGACCAGAATGTTGATTCGCGGCAGCTTCTTTGGCGGCTCGGACACGGGCTTCTTGTAGAGCGAGAAGTTGCCAGAACGCAAGTTGCTGAGGATGAGCTTGGTGGTCTTGATCGTCATGTTGATGTTGAAGATGAGCTGGGAGAAGATGAACGCGTAAGGGATGCGAATGCGGAATGCGATCGCGTTGACGTTCACCGTGTGTGAGGGGTCAACGACCAGCGTGAGGCGCTTGATGCGACCGAGCTCGTCCCACATGCCCGGCTGCGTGTCGCTCGGGATGTACAGCACGACATAGTCGGACTTGGCGATCGTCCTCCTGTCGAGGCCGCGCTCCACACCAACATTCTCCAGGGCGAGGAAGGCTTGCTCCTGTAACGGGAAGTAGAAATGGAGCCACACCTTGTGGACGGCCAGTCCGATGGTGAACGGAATGCTGGGCTTCGAAGTAGGTACGTGTGTTGATTCGCCGTCATTGGCGGAGGGGTCTGGGGATGGCCGTGACCGCTTGAGCGCCCTTGCGATCACCAACACGGTGTGTACAGCGAGAAGCGTACAATACAGGTCGGAGATGTGGCTCACGACATGAATCAGCTCGACGCGACCATACACCTGGACCTGTGATGGCTCGTGTGGGACAGGCCGGTGGACCTTGGCGGTAAAGTGGAGGTGCGGGACATAGAGGAGGTGAGAGGGTGAGAGGCACGCCTTCGGGAGATGGCTGAGGTGAAGCTTGCGTGGCGCCTTCTCGCGACGCCGGCCCCCACTCCAGCCCCAGGCAATGAACTCGGGGTCTGCAGGTGGAGGAGGTGCAGGAGCCTCTGATGGAGGTGCAGGCATGCTCCGCTCAGTGCCGCCCTTCTCGACGAAAGCTTCGCCGTTGAAGACCGTCTTGATGGCGGTCTCGCGGAGCAGAAGCGAGAACAGCGCCGCCTGTGCGCCGCGGTGCTCGAGTTTGTGGGTGTGGTCGAACGCAGAGGCCGTGACATCTTTGAAGAGCTTGAGGCGGTCGCGCATCTTCAGATTCCTCAGATGGCGGGCGCTGCCGCTGGCCTTCATCGTCCGGAAGCGAGCGTAATCGAACACGACGGTCGTCTGGAACCACACGCCACGTGCGAGCAGGGTGTTGCACGTAGGGTTGAGGTCTTGATGCCCGATGAAGACGCTGGCAGAGCCGAGTGCGAGACGAACGGACAGGCCACCGGGGAGGATGACGAGCAGGTCCTTGCGGGGTTTGCTGGTGTTGGGCACGACGGCAGGCTGCTTGAGATGCGCTAAATTGACGAGGGCCTTGATCACGTCCGGGTGCCAGAGCTGCATCTGGACACCCTCGTCGATGAGGATCTCGACGTCGGACACGAGCGTGTTCGGCAAAAGACGGTAGTCGTCCACGCCACACTCCAATGTGCGGAACGTGCCAGAGATGTGCCCGATGAGTTTCGTCTGGATGCGGCCAATCTTGGCAAGCTTGTACGTCTTCTCGTTCTGCGCACCGAGCGAGATGCGAAGGTTGATGGGCTCGACAGAGACAAAGCCGTCCCCGATCATGCCAAATGTGGGTCTCTCGTTGTCCGCCTCGACTGGCAAACGGGGCGGCTCTTCCGTTGAAGGAGACGGCGCGCCGTGATCATCAAAGTTGGCTGTGGCACCGAGCGAGACGCCGCCAGACGTCAAGCTGATGGTGGCCGAGTCCTCGGCAGCGCTGTTCGCAATGAGCATGGACATGTGTCCGAGGTCGACAAAGAACCGCACACGCGGCGGCTTGGGCCAGTACGCCCTCGGGGCCGATGGAGGCAGCGCAGCCTTGGAGACGACCGGGTGGGTGTCCTTCCAGGAGCGAGCCAGCTCGCTCATGAGCTGCAGATCGCTGGAGACGTCCAGCGACGCCACACACCCGCGAGCGATTATGATGGAGAGCTCGGGGTCATCTCTGAACAAGGCCTCGCGACGCTCGAACCCTTCGGGTGCCCAGGTGGTGAGGACGTCGAAGTCGGCTTGCCGAATCGCAGCCAGCTGCGACTTATCGTTGGCCGTCTCACCAGGAGCGATGCAGTGGAGCTCAATGGCCGCCCACGACAGTGATGCCGTGATGCCGTGGACACGGGAGCTCTTCTTCTGGCTGGTGCCAAAGATCTTGCCGAGACGCGGGTCCATGCCCGAGTGGGTGGCCCCGAGACGCATGGACAGTGAAGAGACGTCCAGCGACAGGGAGTGGCCGGGCGAGCTCGTTTCGCTCGCCTCGGACGCCGCGGAAGAAGTGGAAGGAATGTCGGGTTGTTGAACGGGAAGATTGTGGTACGCCGATGCCTTCTCACAGGATACCGTAACGTATTCGAGTGCACGAACGACGCGCTGCATGTCAGCACATCAGGTGCACACAAACTCACCCTCGCCAAAGAGCCTTCCGCCCAAACGCGTGACGGCTTCAGGCTCGCGGGGTCTTTCAACTTTCTGCGCGCTTTGTTGATAGCGACGACCTTTTCCAACCCCTCGAGACTGAGTTCAAGATTGCCGAAACGTACGTCGGCACGAAGGTTGTCCTTGTCAAAGACCTGGGTTGCAGGGCCGATACCAAGCGACACCATGATGTTGGAAGTGGTGGTGAGCGACGCGATCCGCTGATAACCGGCCGGCGGAGGCCGCAGGGCGGGGTCGATCTTGCTCCTCCTCTTCCTGTTCCTGAGGACAGAGTTGAAAGAAGCGAGAGTTGCGTGCGGCCCCTCGCACGCCGAGGCCGAGGGTTGCTCCGCGGCCACCCTCGAGGCGAGTGGGAGCAGGGCGGTGACGTCGCTCACACGGAGCGAGAAGGCCATCCGGCCGATGGCATTGCCGATGGCGTGCGACCACACGGCCTTGGACATCTGCGAGATGGACGGTGATGGCGCATGACGCCGTGCCCTGGGCGTCTCAGGCGCATGGCCCGGTGTGGACGCTCTCCGCGCGCCGTACTCGTCGGGCTGAAGGGGCGGGCGGTACTCTGGGGGCACCGAGATGTCTTGGCCGAATGCGAGCCGCCAATCCCCGCTGCGGATCTCGAGGCCGTCAAGCTCCTCCATGATAGCGCGAACGTCGGTGATGTGGATCGAGAGGAGGCTCATGACCGAGACCCAGTGGTGAAGGATAAGGTGAAGGAAGTAGTCGACCACGGGCCTGGCCCAAGGCGGAACCTGCCACTTGCGCTGCATTGTCAGCACCTCGCCATAACTTGGACATGCCTTTGATGGACCTGCTTGGGGCGGCGCGTCCTCGACGACATCCTTTACGGCCTTCTTGTGTTGGCGGTACGTGACACCCTGCACGTTGAGAGTGATTCTCCCTAGTGCATCTGTGCCTCCCAACGACCAACTCATCTGCTCAATGCGAAGGGTGGGCGGAGCCGATCTGTCCCTGCCCTTCTTGCGCCATTCCAGGCCGCGAATGCGCCAGATTGATAGCTCGGTCGCGGTCAGGGAGAACCTCGACGCTAGCCGCATCGCCCACGGCAGGGCGACGCGCGTGAGGAAGAACGCGAGGACTGCGAGCCATATGAGCGCCGTGAGCCACTTCATGGCGCCGGAGTCGAGGTGCGATGGGGGATTGTCGATGGGATGGTGTCGGAGGAAGGGTGGTGAAGGGGGTGGGAAGAGTGAAGGTTAGGAGCGAGGACCAAGGGGGAGTTTCCTGCGAGTGTGAGCGTTGTGTGCGGCGCGAGCTCGCGAGAGTGTACACAATGTTGGCGCGTGGGCGGGACGAGGAATGTCAAAGGAAGCGACAAAAATGGCCAGACTGCAGCCAAGCGCTCGGCGTGAGATACACACCATTCACAAAAGGCTGGTGGCTTGATGGAGAGCCGTGCCGATGGAGAGGGGCCGAAGAAGAGAGAGTGGGATGACCTCCATACGGAGAGAGATGGGCGAGAGAATGAATGTCTTTGCAAAGTGTACAGTGTTGTAGTGACTGACCCGGCATCCATGGCCCAAGGATCATTGACGTCGACGTAGGCAACGGCACTCGGCGGCCTTGCGGGGGAACATCACGTGACTGTTCAGGGGAGGGCCAAGAACATGTCGACCGAGCTTTGATTGCGAGGTTGGCAGTTGGCAGAGGGGGAACGCGTCCAGCATGCATCAGTTTTACAGTTCATGTAGAAAGCTATAGAAAGAGAGCGCGCGTGAGGGGCATGAGGGGGTGGGGAATGCGAGTGGGTACGTGTGATGCGGGGCAGATTGGGCGATGAGGTGTAGAGGGATGCGAGACGCGTCTGCCTTCGGCCCTCGGTCTCGATCCCCCGTCACTTATTCCTGATCTTCCTGAGAACTCGATGTGTTTGCCGTCAGAACCGGGGCGCACAATGTGGCTCCGCACACGTCGTCATAACCCACCTCCACTCTTGTTCTCCCTGTGACTAATTTGGTTCCGTACACAGACTCTGATGTCGCCGTCGGCCCTGGTGTTGAGCGGTGGAGGTGAATCACCTGGAACCAGAGGGCGCACCATCATCCTCATCCTCAACGCTGACAAAGCGTCCACTCTCCACGCATCCCAGCATGCTCCCACACTCTCATTCCAGTCTCTACCAACTCTTCGACTCGTAACCACATTCATACTCATTCGAGGGTAGCACTGCAACGCCCACACCATGGCCCTCATCGGCAAGTTCGCACACCTCCCTGGGCGGCCCAAGGCGTCCGAGGCAACGTGAGCAGCTATGATGCGGATGCCTTAAGCTGACATCAGACCCTTGTTAGAGAAGATCGCGAGCCAGGTCAAGCCCATCATGAAGAAGCGCGGGTGGAAGGTCGGCGTGCTCGGCGAGGTGAGCTGGTCACTTTGCTGCAGCTGACATCAGTTCTTCCCTGCCAACCCGGCCTTGCTGGGCATTAACATTAACCGCGGCCAGCGCATCAACTTGCGTCTCCGGCCGCCTGACAACCCCTCGAGCTTCTACGACTTTGAGCAGCTCGTCCTCGTCATGTTGCACGAGGTGAGCTATCTATGCCTGTACGCTAGCTGACAGCAGCTCACGCACATCGTGCACAGCCCGCACGACGCGTCGTTCTACAAGCTCCTTGCCGAGCTCGAGGAGGAGTACTACGACCTCAAGCGCAAGGGGTACTCGGGCGAGGGCTTCCACTCGGACGGGAACCGGCTGCAGGGCCTGCGGCTGAACGAGTACGAGGGGCGGAAGAAGGGCCTTGCGGCCGCCGAGAAGCGGCTGCAGCAGCAGAGGGTTATGGGGCGCGGCGGCGTGCTCGGCGGGTCCAAGGTTGTGGGCAAGACCATGCGCGAGATCGTCGCCGAGGCCGCTGAGCGCCGCCAGAAGGACGACAAGACGTGCAAGGTCGACACGAAGGAGGCCGAGGAGGAGGCGCGCAAGGCGCAGGAGGAGAGCGTCGTGGTCGACGCGACGGAGGAGGACGCGGTCGAGCAGCCGGAGGCTGTGTCCAGCCGCAAGCGCTCGCTGAGTGAGGCGGAGGCGGAGGCCGGGACGGCGGACGCCCCCATCGTCATTGATGATGATGTCCCGGACGAGGCTCCCCGCCCCGCGTGCACCCGCCCAACCTGGGCGACAGAGGCATCGGCCGGATCGACAGCGTCCTCGCGGACCATCTCGGCAGCCAGCACGCCGCCGACCTCCCGCCCTCCATCGGCACCAAGGGATTCGAAGCCGGCCACCGCAGGTGCACCCAGGCCCGGTCCGAACAGTAGCAGCAAGGCCGCCACAGGCTTGCCCACGTCGGGCCCGAGCCCCAGCATCACGCCGTCGATCTCGGATGCCACCTCCTCCACTGCCAGTGCCATCTCTGACTCCGCCACTAAACCCAAAGCACCACGCAAGCCCCCCACGACTTGGACATGCGGCGTCTGCACCCTCATCAACCCCGTCGCTGCGCGCCAGTGCGAGGCGTGCGAGAACCCCCACCCGGTGCAGAAGACTTCTGATGCCGACGGGTGGTGGTGCGAGTTCTGCGGAGCGGGGCCGCGCGAGATGGGGTTCTGGAGTTGCCTCGAGTGCGGTTGGGTGCGCAAGTGGGGATGAGAGGGCCGCCTTTGTTCATCGTCTCTTCGAGCTATCTGTATGCATGTGACATTAGCTATCTCTGTAAAGCTGGTCAAGGCTTGTGCTGTTACTGCAACGTGCGAACTGAGTCTCACATGTCGAAGGCACACACTACCTCCGGGAAGTCATGTGCCTCTTCCGGACACCTCGAATGATGGGCTCACTGTCAGTGTCGAGTCTCTCTGTCAACGGATTCTTTCCCTACCACAGGCGGAGCCACACAACTCGCTGTCGCCGGACTGGTAGGGCCTGGTGTGATCTGCGAGAGTCGACCCCGTTCTGACCCCAAGCCTTGGCACCGAACTCACTTCCACCAACCAGCTTCCACAAATCGAACCGCCGCCTTCGAATCCCATCTTCCGACGAAAGGCCAAGGCCCCAACGTACCTCCCAGACGGTATGACGAGAAACGCGATTGGAAATGAAGTCCGAGATACATCTCGCACCCGCACAGACGGACAGCGCACATCTTCTCCTCCTTAGCTCAGTTGGTAGAGCGCGACACTGGATGCAGGAGCGCACAAATGCAGGAGCGCACAACAGCTGATGGCTGATAGATAGCGTTGGGTGGCCTGGGAAGGGGGTGGCGAAACGAAGCCGCCACGCAATTCGATTTCGCTCCCGACTTCATCGGTCGCCCATCGGAAAGAGGTCCTCGTTCGAGTCGGCTAGGAGGAATACGCGCGAGCTTATCGTTTGCCAGTCCTGCAGACGAGTGGTTTTTGGGGAGGGGCGGAGGAAAGGAGGAGAAGGGGACGTGCGGCCGGGGGTTCGTCGGGCGTCTGTGCGGTCTGGACGAAGGCAGCAGATGAGGAGGGATGGCCTGCTGCTCCAGCATGGGTATGTTCCACCTCCTCTCATGTATGCTGGTAGCTCTTGTTGTAGCGCGCGACGCGTTGTGCATGGCCTGCAGAGCTGCATGTGGCATGAGCTGCATATGGCATGAGCTGCATGTGGCATGAGCTGCCACTGACGGGACCAAATCGACCTCCACCTCCACACCTCTCGACCATCGACCATCGTCCGCGTAGACATCTCACCATCGCCACCCGCCATGCCCGCCACCCCGCTCGACGTGCCATTGCACGTAAAGTACATCCAGCAGCTGGACGAGGTGCGCCACTGGTGTTCCCAGCTGACGGGCAGAAGAAGGACCTCGCGTACCACCTGACCGAGCACCTCCGCCTGAACGGCGTGTACTGGGGCCTCACGGCCCTGTGCATCATGGGGCACAAGGACGCGCTCCCGCGCCCCGAGATGATCGACTACGTCATGGCGTGCTGGGACGAGCGCGCGGGCGGGTTCGGCGCGCACCCTGGCCACGACGCGCACATCCACGCGACGCTGAGTGCGCTGCAGGTGCTGATCATGCAGGACGCGTTGGAGCGGGTCGACGCCGCGCGCGTCGTACAGTGTGAGTAGCCAGCTAAACTGCTCTCTCCGCTCGCTCGCCCCCCGCTCACCCCAGTCCTCGTCTCGCTCGTGGGGCCGGACGGCCGCGTCGCCGGCGACGAGTTCGGCGAGCGCGACACGCGCTTCTCGTACATTCTCGTGTCGGCGCTCTCGCTCCTCGGGCGGCTGGACGCGCTCGAGGCCGCGCACGGGGGCACGGGGCGCGAGCTTGTCCTCGACAACATTGTGCGCAGCATGAACTTTGATGGCGCGTTCGGCGCCGAGCCCGGTGCCGAGAGCCACGGCGCGCAGGGTGAGTTGTACTCTGAGCCTGCTAACCCAGTGTGGGTGTGCGTGGCCGCGCTCGCGATTCTCGGCGAGCTCGACCGGGTCGACCGCGACCTCCTCGGCTGGTGGCTGAGCGAGCGGCAGCTCCCGAACGGCGGGCTGAACGGGCGCCCCGAGAAGCTCGAGGACGTGTGCTACTCGTGGTGGAACCTGGCCGCGCTCAGCATCATCGGCAAGCTGCACTGGATCAACCGGGACAAGCTGATTGCGTTCATCCTGAGCGCGCAGGTAGGCAGGAGATGGAGTGGGGCTGACGACAGGACGAGGAGGACGGGGGGATTGCCGACCGGCCGGGGGACTGGGTCGACGTGTTCCACACGGTGTTTGGGCTTGCTGGCCTCAGCCTGCTCGGATACCCCGGGCTGCGGGACGTCGACCCGCTGTACTGCATGCCTGCTGAGGTTATCGCCGCGCGCGGCCTCAAGAGAGAGTACACCACGCGGCCACGCCTCGAGGCATGGCCATAGCAGTCTATTGGTGCATACAGTGACATTATATGAGGGGAGTTATAGCTGTTGCTAGTAGGTTTGGCGCATCGGGCTTCGGCCACGCGGTTAGACGATCGCCACCGGGGTGGACAGTCTGTCCCCGCGGCGCGCGGCAGTGCCGGCCATGAGGCCCATGACGGCGAGGAAGACACTGAAGAGGATAAACTGGATCCACGCAAACGCCTCGGTCGCGACATTCTGCCCGCAGTACAGGAGGTCCGAGTGGGAGCAGCGCCGCCCGCCGCCGATCGCCTGCGTGAACGCGGCTGCGCCACACAGCCAGAAGAGCCATCTGATGTCAGCGCCACCAGAACAGGCACCACCCACGTGATGCCGACGTAGACGAGGTTGGAGAGCACGCTCGAGATCCACGAGCCCGCCGCCCAGAGGTAGAAGGCGACGTACGAGCCGCCGAGGATGACGGTCCACCAGCTCGCAAAAAGCAGGAACTTTGTGCGGTCGCGGAACGAGCTGTTCTCCCACGAGTTGTGACTGAGTCAGCGGGGCTGTATGCGGGGCTTACTCGTTGTTGCGCGCGACGAGGAAGGCGGTGATGCTGCCCTCGATGAGGGCGAAGAGGACGGTGACGCCCATGAAGACCGGCTGCAGCCGGCGGAAGCGGTCGAACTTGGGGTCAGCCCAGAAAATCCAGACGGTCGTGGTGGGCGGCGGTGGCGGCGGCGGGTCGAGCGGGTGCGCGCGCGTCCAGTCCACCTGAGGGTGCGTGCGCGCCGGCTCGGGCCACAGTGGCGCTGGGACGGGGAGGGGCCGCGGGCGGAACAGCGACGTGTACGGTATCACGGGGGGGTGGTGCGCGCGCCCGTACATCGGGACGGGGGAGAGGGGGCAGGGGGGTGGTGCGGACAGGACATTGTTGCTGGATGTGGTTGTGCCCGTGCTGCCTATGGCGCCGAGTCCGGAGGTGTCGGGGATGGGAGCGCTCGGGGACCCGCTAGGGAAGGAGTGGAGGGGGATAAAGGAGGGAGAGGACTTACCCAGTCACCCATGGTGTGCGATGTGAGAGGCAGGTGAGAGTGGCGATAGGTGTGCGCGTGTGAAGAGCGCGGGTGTGCTGGTGATGGAGGGGGGTAGCGAGAGTAGTAGCGAGCCTTGTTTATGAGGCGAGGTCAGTGGTATGCAATGGGGTGGTGAGAAGAGCCGTTCAGTCCAGCGTCGGCTTTAAAGCTCGCATGCGTTCGCCTCGTATGCGGTCGTCTAGGAGGATGCGCCACCCTGCGCCTCATGTCAGCACGCTTGAGGAGCGAGAAATATGAGTAACGACGACGTAGACGGCTTGGAGCCGGGGCGGAGGCCGGACGTAGACTGCCTCGGAGATGGGCGACGTCACCCACCTTCACCATTCATTTCGCCCCCCACCCTCCGCACCGACTTCCAACCCTCGCCCACCCGAGCCACGCCGCTCTCGGCCTCGGTGGCTGGATGACATCACGGGCCGTCATTCGGGCCAGCGCTGCGAGTTGTTTGCACACTGACAAGGCTCTGCTAATCGTCACATCTTGAAGTCTAATCGCACTGCTCGGCAGGTCCTGCTCCTCCGCCCTACGACTACTGCACACCGCTCTCCTCGCCCGGAGCCGTCGCACCGCCCGCTGCTCCTGGGCCACCGGGGGTGCTCGTGCCAGTCGCGGCGCCCGAGAGCGCGCTCGCGAACATGGACGCCTGACCCGCCTGGGTGGCGGCGAGACGCGCACGCTTGCGCTCGGCCTCGGCCTCCTTCTCGGCCTCGATGCCAGCGACGATGGCCTCGATCTCCGACTGCTCCAGGCTCTGGGCGTTAGCGAGGCGAAAAAGGGGATTGGTAGGAGCGTCATTGGCACGACGCGTCTACATGTCGGGCCCGACAGCTGAGCCGTGACGCAGCCATACCCAGCACAATCGGTGCGTGGCCGCTTCGCGAACTGCGCTGGCTCCTACACACCGCTCCACGTGCCTGCGCCAAGCTAGGCATCCTGCGCCGGCCCCCACCTCCGGTACCCAGCAATCTCCGCCGACAACACCGTATCAGACTCACCCGCACAACGCCGTAGCGCTCCATCACCGAAATTTCAATGTTCTTGGCACCCGTCTGCACGACCTCGAGCAACGACTTGACGGCAAGCTTGATCGTGTCCGCGCGCTCGAGGTTCTCGGTGTAGTTCTTCTCGAGGAACTCGCGCACCGTCTTGGACGCGCGTCCGATGGCGCACGCCTGCACGTCAGCTACATAGCCTTCCTTCACAGGTGGTTCGTTGCGACACCCACCTTCCACGCAGAGTAGATGCCACTGGGCTCGGTCATGAAGAGGTGGGGCTTGGTGTCGTTAGGGTCGAAGCCCACGATGAGCGTCGAGATGCCGAACGGGCGCACACCACCAGACTGGGTATACCGCTGCTGGATACCGGCGACGTGCTTGGTGATGTACTCGACAGTGACAGGGTCCTCGACCGTCAGGCGGTGCGACTGGCACTCGACGCGCGCCTTGTCAATAAGGATACGGCCGTCGGCGGTGAGGCCTGGGGTGAGTACGAGGATGAGAGAGTGAGATGGGCGGATGCGCGTGGAGGATGCAGACAGCTCGAGCACATCTGCTGGACAGAAAGTGCCGCCCAGCAGATCCATTGTCGCCAACCGCCCACAGCAAGACTCACCAGCAAACGCAATGCAAATGTGGTCGTCAAGCATGGCAACCTTGCGCACCGTACGGGGGTCCTGGAGCTGGAGCGTCGACTTCTTCTCGACACCGAGGACGACACACGACTTGCCGCGCACGCCGACCTGGGGTCAATTCGTTATTCTTCGTACAGCTAGCAATGGCACTCACCGCAGCGGTACCGCGGCGCACGGCCTCGAGGGCGTACTCGACCTGGAACAGCTGGATGTTAGTCCGGCCTCATCAAGAAGGCGTCAGCCGACGTACATGTCCATCGGGCGAGAAGACCGTGAGGGCTGGTGTCAGCTACGCTCGTAACAACAGCAGCTGTTCGCGACCACAGGTGACCGTCGCCAGAACGCCGAGGAAGGTGAAGACAGCAGAGGATCCCGCTTGGGGTTCTGTTTGGGAGCGAGGTACTCACCACGGTCGTAGGAGCGCGACATGATTCTCTACTCGGCGTTGACTGGGGCTGGGGGGAAGGGCTGCCGGGAGAGCAGCTGACGAAGGGGAGGGAGATGAGGGAGTCGCGTCGCGAGAGAGGTTGCGCTGCAGTTGATGTTGTTCAGTTCGACGACGCTTGCGACGCGACAACCAGCGAGCGAGCGTCAGCGTTGCCATTTGCTTCCGTCAACGGAGATTGGGTGGATGTCCGCTACCCCGCAGTGGAGGTGGGTTGGCACACATGGTGACTGCTATTCTGGAATCGCACTTTCACCATCCACAATGCCACCACGAAGGCGCGTCACAAAGCAAGTCAAGAGGGAAGAGGAGGAGGACGGTATGTTCAGCTTGAGTGGGACCTTCAGCTGACAGCAGTGCGGCCGATTAGCGAGGAAGGTGGGTGTGGCGAGTGGCGATGGACGGGCTACGTCGCCGCACGTCGTCGGGTGCCGCGAGCTGTAGGACTGCAGAGGAAGGAAACCGAAACGGAGAAGGAGACGGGGGAAGGCACTACTCAATCAGCTCCCAAGAATCCGCAAAGCTGACCCGCAGAGCAGGAGGCCGAGATCGCGGCGCTGCGTAAGAAGGCCGAGCACGACAAGTACACTGGGCGACTGTATCTCGACGCACTGGTCGGCGTGTGCCTCTTTGTGTGAGTGGTGGCGGCACCCTCCCAACCTCAGCTGGTTTGCTCGCACGCTGGTTTGCTCGCACGCTGGTTTGCTCGCACGCTTAGCTGACACCAGCTTTATCCGCCAGCTCTTCCGGTACGCGAGCGGCGGCGCCCCCTCCTTACTTGTGCTCGTCACGCTCGCCCAGACACTCCTGATCCCCCTGTCTGTCTCGCCCGAGCGGCTGCCGGTTCTTGGTCCTCTCGTGGCGGGATACCACCACCTCGTAGTGCTCGCCCAGCTCGCGCTCTTTGGCGGAAGCTTCATGCTCCAGGTCGGCAGCGTGCCGATCACCGAGATTCTGCGCGCGGCGCTGCCCGAGCTGCTGGCGTTCAGCGTCGAGATCCAGCGCCGCGCCGAGCGCTCCAACGACGTGTCGCTCGACAAGCTCGAGGGGCTCAAGTACCCGCTCAAGGGCGCGTGAGGCAGAGGCAGATATTAGAGCACTATGCATACAGGACGCTCAGACGATTGTAGCCCATTAAACCCAGACATGATAGCCCCCTCTACTTCTACTTGTTGTACTTGCCCGCCCCGACGCTCGGGGCGTGCGCCAGGAACTCGCCCTGGTAGAAGTGCCCGTCCAGCGCCAGCAGCGTCGCCGCGCGCGGGAGCACCTCGACGTGGAACGTGTCCCACTCGTATCCCTCGCCGTCGATCGTGAGCTTGGGCTGCCTCTCCTTGTCGAGGTTCTCAACCGTGTACCCGCGTACCTTGTAGTAGCACATGCTCTCCAGCCAGTAGGGGCTGCCTGAGGCGCCTTCCGAGGCCTGGCTGAGGAGGATGGAGCGCGCCGCGGTACGCTGGACGACCACGTCGATCACACCTGACCCAGCACGGATGACGGGCCACTGGTTCAGGTCGCGCGACACATAGGGCATGAGGCCAGAGCTGGTGTTAGTTCCGTGGCGAATGCGAACTCACTAGAAGAAGAGCAGCGAGTCGCCCTCCCCAAACGTGTTTGGCGCGGCAGACTTCGAGCCACGACGCCCCGGTGTGCTGGAATCGACCGTCATCCAGGAGTCGGTGGGCTGGAGCAGATCAACTGGTGGCAGCCCGCCCTCTGTGTTGGGCGCGCCGTTCGTAGCCGCTGGGGTGGCGGAATCGTTGGCCACGGTAGCGGACCCCGAGGGGAGCGAACTACTGCCCTCGCCAGGCGCGCTGGAGGACGCCGATGAGCCTGAGGCCTTGCGGCTGCTGCTTGGCGTGTGTCCGTCGCCATACCCATTGCCGTTGGCGACGGCCTTGCTGTTAACAGACATCGACTGCACACCACGGATGAGCTGCAGGGGGTCGGTGCCTCCACCGACCGTCCGTGGCCCGCGCTCCGCGAGGGCCGCCTCTCTCGCCTCCCGTGCCATCTTCTCCTTGTCGGCCTCGATGACGTCGAGCTTGATAAGCGCTTTGCACGACTTGCTCTGCATGACTCCGCGCAGGTAGCCATATACGAACCGCGAGTCGCCCATCCAGCGAAGGTTCTCCGTGCCAATGTCGAGGTCGACCATGAGACCCAGCGCGATACTGAGGAACGAGACGCGGCGCTCCCGCGATGGAAGCAACACGACGGACTGGAGGTCGATCGCCATGGGCTGCCCCTTGATGGCGTTGAGCGTCGCCAGTGGGACGTTGAAGGTGTCCTTGGGCCCAAACAGGTTCGTGCACGCGGCGCAGGCCGATCCCGTAGGAAGCGGCGCGATGGGCGTGCGCAGGGCCTTCACCGCGTCGTCCCGGCCCGCCAGTCCGTTGAACACCTCGTAGTATCCTCCGTCACCCGAGGCAACCGCGATCACGCTGGCGTTAGCATGGTTCCATGTCGATCACGACAATCGCCGACAACAGCGTCACTCACTCCACCTTCGACAGGTCGACGTCCTTGCAGATCTCTTCGGCGTGGTTCCTGTACCGCGTCTCGCGCATATCAACCTTACATCCTGCCGCCTCGAGGATGGGGATGATCGTTTGCTTGGCAATCGTCATGCCCTTGCCCTTCCCGCCCACAGGGTTGACAAGGAGCAGCACGTTGCGGTATGGCTTAGTCACTGATGTCAGCAGGGTACCCAAGCATGCATGTGCACCGCGGTTTGCGGCAGCAACGCGTGGCCGAGCGCCATGGTGCCAAATTCGGCGGCCGGCAGCCATCACGGTCCGCGGTCCGCGTGGCCGGGTTGTTCGGTCGCCGAGTAACGCGCTCCAACTTACCGGGATAGGCAGCCGCCATGAGTTGGTCGACCCATTGCTCGGCGTCGGCAAAGTTCGCGGGTTCGACGAGCACGCGGATCTTGGTGTAGTGCAGGTGGTGGCTCTTGGCTCCCTTCTGGACGAGCGCGTGAATGTCGAGCGTGCGCTTCGCCCCCTCTGGGGTCGAGCGGTTGGCCTTCTTGGTCGGCGACGAGGGCGCTGATGTAGACGGCGCGGGACCGAGCACCGCCCGAAGAAGGAGGCGCACAGGAGACGACAGAAGGTGCTTGGGTGCTGGGGTCAGCTAGGCCGCGGGGGAGAGCTTACGCCGCCCGTCCGCGCTGAGCTGCAGGACGTCGAGACGACCATCCTCGATTGTGAGGAGGCCGCGCTTGCCGTTGTGGATGATGACCGGGATGTCCTGCTTGGCGGCCATGGCTGGATTTTGAAAGGTGAGGGGGAGAGGGAGAAGAGGAGGCCTTTAGTAGGCCCGGCGTGTCGTGGACGCGTCCAGTGGCAGCGAGAGGCTGGCAATGGCAAGCAGGTCGAGGGGCAGCTCCGACCTCCGGCGCCAGTCTGGGGTCCTGGAGAACGACAAGTAGGGGTCAAAGCGTGCCCTGTGTGGTTGCTGGCCACGGTCGTCGAGGAGCGAGGAGTTCAAGCCGTGAGGCGAGCAAGCGGCGAGACGGCTAGGCGGTGAGGCGCTGAAGAAGCAGCTCCGTCGGGAGTTGAGGGAGCAAGGAACGGGGTTGGGACCTCGGGGGGCGATGTCACGGAGGACAGAGTGGGGTGGGTGGAGAGGGCAACCAGGCAACCGGGGAACGCTGTGACCAAGACACCGGGAGGTGGCTGCTGGCTGCTAGTTGACTGGCAGCTGGTAGTTGATGGGAGATGAATGAAGAGGAGCGATCTGTGGTGTGTGTGTGTGTATCTGATGGGTGAGCCTGGACGTGGGTGGCGTCGACACTCCTCCGCCCCCGGGCGCGACCGACTTTTTGGGTAAATACAATGTCAGGGTGGTCTACCATTAATCCAAGTCTAATCATGACGCACTCAATCCCGACTCGTGCTCCTCGGCCCCTCGCCCCGCGGCGGACCCGCTACGGCTGACCCCCGCGGAATGCGCGAGGCGCCCCTCCGATATGAGACACTTCCTCCCAAACTTATACAGTACAGCACTTGATGCGGAAGGGGCACTGGTGCTTAGTGGAGGAGGTGTGTGATGGACAGCGAGGGGAGATCTGTGCCGAGCAGAAGTGATCGTAGTGACAGGGTTGCAACTCGGGCATATGGTTACGGGTAAGTAGGGGAAGACGGACGGGTGGGATGCATGAGCGAGCTGCATGGGCACAGGTGTAGAGGTGCAGGAGATCTGGGGGGGTTGCTTGATGAGAGTCATCATCCTCGATCCCTGCCTCGCTGCCTCATGGCCTCGACAGCTTGTCTTGATGTCGTGTGCCTCGCCCTGTGCTCATGTGCCAAACTCAACTTTGCTGGGCCAAACTTTGGGCCTGCCCCACTCCCTCTTAAAAGTATTACAAAGGGCGATTAGCCAAAGCTAATAGACCAGTATTAGGAATCAGTCTGTGCCTGTGGCCAAACGTCATAGGCGGCAGATAACCACGGCTATCGCGGCCTCTCACTCGTCCGTCAACAATCCACTCCGCCCTCCACTCCGGCCGCCCACCATTCCACTCCATCCTTGTTTCTTCTTTCTCCTCAATCCATCAACATCACTTCCCACACCCCCACCCCACAATGACACTCGAGGCGGCCGCGGGCTCATCGGCTCGTACGGCCGTCACATCCAACGGTCCCACCGAAACGCTGCTCGGGGAGCGCCGCGGGCGATCGCCAGGCCCCAGTTCAAGCGCGAAGACCACGACCGCGAACGCCCTCGCGCAGGCCAAGGCGGCCCTTGCGCCCGTCGGCACACCCGACTCGCAGCCGGCGTCAAACGGCATCACCGTCGCCGAGGAACGCCCCAGCAGTAATGGCGAGAATGGCGAGCTGGGGTTGGGCCACACGCAAAATGCCAGCGAGCCTGGCCCCGGGCGCACCACCTCTCCCACCGCCTCGCCCAACCTCCCCCCGGGCACGGGGCATGTGCACCTCGCCGGCCCCCCGCGCTCCCCCCGCGCCTACTTCACCACCAACCACGCCTCGTACCCGCTCAAGCTGCTCGCGCCGCGCCCGCTCCCCTCCCAGCCCGCAAACGTCGCGCTCCTCTACACACTGGCGTACGGCGGCGGCCTCGTCTCCGGCGACTGCGTGCAGCTCAGCTGCACCGTCGACGACGCCCAGGTCCTCGTCATGCGCACGCAGGGCTCCACGAAGGTGTACAAGCACCGACGGGGGCTGCGGCCCGCCGCGCACGGCATCTCGCCGGCCCTCGCGGCCGCCGTGAAGAGGGGAGAGGAGGCCCCCGCCGTCCGGCAGCGCATGCACGTTACTCTGGGAGCGGGGAGTACGTTCGTGCTCCTCCCCGACGCGCTCAGTCCGTTCCGAGGGAGTCGCTACGTCCAGGCGCAGCGGGTAAGCCTGCCCCCCGACGGTAGTGGGAGCGTCCTGCTCCTCGACTGGATCAACTCGGGGCGCGGGGACCGGCCGGTTGGCCGCCCAGAACTCCGCCCCTGGGCCGAGCGGTATCCTAGTGGCGAGAAGAAGTCGCGCTGGACCGACGCGGCGGCACAGGACGCCGCCGCCCACGACGTCAAGAGCGACTGGGGCAAGGCCAAGGAGGAATACTGGGCCATGGGGTACTATGCGTCGACGAACGAGCTCGTCGTCGGCGACCGCATCCTCGCGCGCGAGCGCATGGTCCTCGACAATGGGGAACACAAGGGCGACTCGCTCTCCCCCACCGCCCGCCGGCTGGCGCCGTACCACGTCTACGCGACCGTGCTCGTCTACGGGCCGCAGTTTGCACGCCTGCGCGCACACCTCGACGCGCTGAGCGAAGGGACGAGCCAGTTCCAGGTGCCCCGACCACCGGGGTTGCTGTGGTCCTACTCGCCTCTCAGCGACGTGTGTGGGATCATCCGCCTGGCCGGCCTCGAGGTCGAGGATGTGCGCGACTGGATGCGCATCGCGTTTGAGGAGGGCGGCGTGGCCGAGCTCGTGGGGCCCGGGTTGTGGCCGCGGTGTATCTAGCCAAAGAACCATAGAGGTCGGATCATGCGATCAAGGATTGCATCTACAACATGTATTCTTACAGACCACTCTAGGGGCGCAGTCTACGTAAAACAGGACAGAGACACAGCTTAGGTCATGCCCGCCGCCGTCTCGATAAACTTTGTCGCCTCCTCCTGCGTGATGGTCTGGATAGTCGACACCTTTTGCTTGTCAAAGTAGACGCCGTAGAACTTGTCGGCGTGGACGAGCATTTCGCTGCGGAACGTTGTGGTGATGAACTGGGCCGTTTCGCTCAGCGAGTGGATCATGTTGGCCACCGACGTGCGGTACTGCGTGTCGAGGTTGGCGTCAATCTCGTCGAACAGGTAGAACGGCGCTGGGTCGCACTTCTGGATGGCGAACACGGTCGCAAGAGCGACGAGCGACTTCTGCCCGCCCGACAGCTGCGAGATGCGCTGCCCCTCGTCCTCCTTCGAGTTGAATGACACCGTAATCGACACACCGGTGTAACTGTCGATCTCGCTCTGGCCCTTCTCAGCCGGGCGTTCGCTCTCCTCGTCCAGGTAGGTGTCGGTCCGCTTCTGCATGATGAGCCTCCCTCGGCCAGCCGGCACGAGCAGCTCAAACACCTCCTCGAAGTACTTGGACACCTGCTTGAACGTGCGCTCGATCGCCTCGTCCTTGCGCTGGTCGAGAGTCTCGATCAGCTCCTGGATCGACTCGGCCGAAGCCTCGAGCTCCTTCCGGCGTGCTAACAGCTCATCACGCTGCTTGGTGAAGTTGGAGTACTGCTCGAACGCCTTCTTGTTGACGTGCGCAAACTTCTTGAGGCCGTCGTTGACCTTGTGCAGGAGCTTGACCAGCTTCTCCATGCCGCCGGCCGACTTGTACTTGTCGCCGGTGTACTTGGTGAACGCCTCGTCGGGAAGCACGCCCAGATCGCGGATGGCAACCTCGCATTCCTCCTTGCGGTTGTCCAGAGTCTGCTTCTTGCTGAGGTAGCGCTCCTGGCTCTTCTGGATGCGGAGCATGGCACGGGTAACGTCGTTGGCCTCGCTGTGGAGCTCCTCGAGCTTGGCCTTCTGCTCCGAGATGGTAGTCGCGAGCGCCTCGATCTCCTCCTCGGCCGTCTGGATCTGCTCAGACAGCGTGGCGATGGACCGCGAGACGCTGCCGAGCTCCGCCTTGCGCTGCTCAACCTCGCCCGCGTTGATGACACCGGAGCCAGACGCGCCGTCCAGGTCGTCAAGCTTGGCACGCAGCTGGTTGCGGCGGCGACGAAGGTTCTCGGTGAGCTCGATCTCCAGCTCGCTGCGCTCAGAAGCAACCTGGAAGTGTCAGTACAGCTCCACATGCATGACGTACCTGTTGACGGCTCTGCGAAGCTTGCAGTAAGGCCTGCTTCTGCTGCTCAGCGTTCTTCGACAGCGTCTCGAGCTCCTGCACCTCAGCGGGCGAGAGCTGCTGCTGCAGAGGCGTCTTGAGCTCCTCCTCTAAGGCAGCCTTCTTCGCCGAGGCCGCCTTGAGGCTCGCCTCGTCGTCCGCGAGCGAGCCCTCCAGGCGCGCAAGGCGCTGCCGCGCCTGCTCCACCTCGCGCAACATCCAGTTGGCCTGGCGCGCCTGGTGTCCGCGGTCCTCGACCATGGCCTTGCGCTTGGCGTCGATCCGCTGGATCTCGCCCATCGCCTGGGAGATCTGCTGCTCAAGCTTGGCGAGACCGTCCTTGACCTCGGTGTGGCGCGTCGCATCGCGCTCGTACTCCTCACCCCAGCGCTTGACCTGCTTAACAGTGTCGAGGCGCGAGCGGCGGTTGTCGTGGTACCCTCCAGTCAGGGCACCCTTGCGGTCCACTCGGTCTCCGGAGTCGGTGACACCATTGAGACCGTGGCTGCGGGTGTACTGAGCAGCGGTTGCCAGGTCGGAGCAGACAACGGTACGGGCAAAGACTTGCTCGAACGCCATCTGGTACGTGCGGTCGTATGTGAGCTTGGACAGCAAGGGCACGGCATCGTTCGCCTTGGGGTACTGGATGTTGACGCTCTTGAGGCGATTGAGGGGCATGAAGGTGACGCGGCCACTCCGCTCCCTGTTCATGGCTGTAATGAGCTGAGACGCAGTGTCGTCGTTGTCGACCACGACGTGGAAGAGGCTGGGGTTAGCAAAGGATGGTTGACGTGGAGCTCACCTTGTCCCAGCAACGGTCTCAACAGCCGTCTTGTACTTGTCCGACACTTCGAAGAGCTCGTACAGCGGGCCATAGACACCATTGAGGCCTAAGCGCTTGGCTATGCTACGGACAGAACGGAGGCCGTTGCTTGTGTCCTTGTCCATCATGCCCTGTAACACGCGCTGAGCATTGTCGAGCTCGCTCTTGGCGTTGGTGGCAGACTGGGAAAGCTTGCCGTCCTCACGCCAAAGCTCCCTGTGGGTTAGCGGAATGATCCACGGTCTGGAGCTGTCACGTACTTGCGCTTCTCCTTCATGTTGTCGAGGTCGATCTTCAGCTTCGCCTGCTCCTCGCTCATCCTCTTGAGGGTCTCGCGCTGCCCCTCCTCGCCGTCCTGCTGCTCGGCAGACCGCTTGGTGACTTCTTCGAGGTGAGTCTTAGCGCCCTGGACATCCCTCTCTCGGTCGCCGATGGTCTTCTTCTGCTGCTTCTCATACGATTCGAGGCTCTTGATCTCGTTGTTCAGGTACGCGTCGCGCTCGGCCTGGGACCGGAACTGGCGGGTACGGCCCTGCTTGGCGTACAGCACCTGGAGGCGAGACTGCGTCGTGTCCAGCCTGACCTAGTTAGCTCAAGCCGATTCCGTCAACTCACAGGTCCTTGGCTGCTCGCTCTGCGGCAGTGCGCTGCTCTAGGGCCGCGTTCAACTCGACGAGCTTGTCGGCGGTGCGCTTCACTCGCCTGTCCAGCGACTCGAGCTGCTCGACCGTCTCAAGGCGGCGCGTCTCGTTGTTCTCGCTCGCTTGCGCAAAGTCGGCGATGATGCACTCGACCTCAGTCTTGCTGCGGACGAGGTCCTCCATCTCAGACTCGTATTGCTGGAGCGCGATGCTGGTCGTCGAGTGGGAGTGCTTGCTCCGCGTGAGCTTGTCCTCCATTTTCTGTTGTCAGCTGTGCACGGTCAGAGACCCTCACCTGGATGCGGGCCTCGAGCTCGTGGAGCGCCCGCTCCTGCTCGTTGATCTCGTGGTGGCCGTTGGACCGGTCCTCCTCGAGCTGGTCGAGCGCCGCAGTGATCTCGTCCAGCTCACGCTGCTGCAGCGAGTACTCGAGGCAGCGGCGGTCACGGTCGAGCCCCTGGAACTCCTTGAGCTCGTCCTTCTCCGTCTCAAGCTCCTCCAGGCGCGTCTCGATGTTCGCTAACAGCTCGACGATCTTGTCGCGTTTGCTCTCCGTGTCCTCCATGATGCGCGTGGACTCGGTGCGCTTCTGCTCGTACACCTTGGTACCTGCGACCTCCTTCAGCAGGTTGAGGCGGTCCTTGTCCGAGATGTTGGTCAGGTGGGTGATCTGAGGTTAGCTGAGCATGTTGTGAAGGTGTGGTGAAGAGCTCACTCGTCCTTGCGGCACGATGTAGTAAGGGTTACTCCTGGAGAAGCCCGCACTCTCGAGGAGGTTCATGACCTCGGCCTTGGTGACACTCTTGCGGTCGAGCGAGTACTCGTCCTTCTTCAGACCAATGGTGCGGCGGAGGTACAGCTCCGGCTGGCCGGTGGGGAACCGCCCATCAGCATCTGGAGTCAGCTTGAGCACCGTACGGGCAGCTCACTGTCAAAGACAATCTCGACGTATGCCGAGAGGGTGGTCGTGGTGCTGGTGCCTTCATGTAGAAGTCGCTGGCGCTCCTCGCGCGACAGCGTGGTGTACGCGTCGGAAAGAACGAAGCGGATCGCTGTCTGTCAGCTTCGGCGATCCTCAGGTAGCTCACCAGCGAAGAAGTTAGACTTTCCACTGCCATTGCGCCCAACAACGACATTGTGCCGCGGTCTGTTATCAGTCAAGGCCTGTCATACGCGTACGAAAAGGGGTCGACAGCAACTTGGTCGCGGTACGACTTGAAGCCTTGGATTGTGATTGTTTTGATATGCTACGCGTCAGCCAGCACGCGTCAGTCTGAACCCACCATGGCCGCAAGTGCTCGTGACAGCGGGGAGGACTAGGGCTGTCGGCCAGGGCAAGTGACGAGCCGAGAAGGAGGTGTCTTGGATGGATGGGATGGATGGAGGAAAGGAGAGTGAGAGTGATGAGGAGCAACGCGCGACCTACCCGACCTTCCCCTCCTCAATGTCCCCACCACCGGCCCTGGGTGAGAGTACATTCAGGCACCAGACGCGCCATCCACCCACCCCAGTCGCGTCAACCGCTCATAACAATCCCATTTTGATCCCGCGACCTCCACCACAGAGGTTCACAACAAACCCCGATGCGTCATCGTGCATCTCAACTTCTCCATCACCTCACACACCTCCCCTCTTGAGCGACCACCATGGAAGACGACGCCGAACGACGCATGATGGAGATGCTTGCGCGGTGAGTGGCGTCTGGTGGCGATGGGGGTGGCGTGTGTGGCGCTGACGGTGCAGCGACCAGCTCGTGCGCGACAGCCGTGACCAAGGACCGGTTCCGCGTCCGGGCCGCAACGACGACTTTGACGAGTACGTGCTCAAGACGTTTGGATCTGTCGATCCCGACTCTGGGGTTGATCTATACGAGCTGCGCAAGTGAGTTGTTCACTTCGAGTTAGAACTGACAATAGGGCTGCATGGCGCACCTGGCGAACGGCTGTACCAAGTACGGCAGGACCAAGTAGGCCGGAGCGTTCAGAAGAAGACGACGAGCTTGCACGGTAAGATGCAACTCATCGGGCGTAGCTGACGATTTAGAGCGTTGGCACTGTCGGCGGCGGAGTTCAAGCAGGGCCAGGGGAGCAGAAACCAGCCGATTGTGATCGACAGCGACGACGACGATGACGACGACGTGCAGCAAGTCATAGCCGCGTCAGTGGAGGAACGTCCGGGAAAGCGGCGTCGGGAAGAGACGCCTGAAGAGGAGCGAAAGGCCCTCGCCGAGTGAGCTCTCCCTAAGACGGTGACTAACCCCAGCGCGATCACTGCCTCGCTCCACTACGAACCAGAAGAGGAGGAGGTAAATTCGGACGCCGAGATCGAGCGCGCCAACGCCGCATACCAGGCCTCCCGCGCGGCTTCGCGTGAAAGACAGCTCCGCGAGCGCGAGGCTAGAAGGGCGGCGACCGACGGACTGTCGTCCAAGGCACCCTCGGCCGCGTCTTCCACACACGCAACTCCCCCACCACAGGCGGAGGCTCCGAAGCCTATCACAAGTGGCCTGAGTGCTCTGGGAATCGACCGCGCCCAGCTCGAGCGCGAGCGTCTCGCCCGTCAGGCCAAGCGGGCCGGGAGCGGTAGTGCCCAGCCCGAGGCTGGTCCGTCAGCCCCGGCACCTGCTCGCTCCGCCCCGGCACCAGCCAGCCGTCAGCCAACTCACACCACCCGTCTCTCCAACCACCCGCTCCAGTCGAAGGGACCATTTCCCACCGACGCTGCCGGAGAATACTACCTCGACGGCGAGCTGCGTCATGTGCGTCTCCAGATCGGGGCTTCCACCACGGAGAACACGTTCAGCCCCCAAAACGTCTTTGGCCAGGTGAGTTGAACAACCATCTCCCGCTGACGCTCCAGCGCGACCAGATCGCACTCGTCATCGTGTCAGCGTACTGTTGGGATCCCGACTGGATCGAGTCGTTCATGCCCCGGCCAGAGCTTTGCCCGACGATCCGCATTCTCCGGCCTCCCGTCAACGACCAGTTCGAGCGCCGGAGAATGGCGGGCAAGCTCAAACCTCTCGGCAATGGAGAGGTTCAAGTGTACCCCGCGATGGACGGCAAGTCGGGCTCCGAGCACATGAAGTTTGCCTGGGTACGCTCCTTCAATTTGAGCCTGAGCTGACAGCAGATCTGGTACAAGACTGGCCGCCTTCGCGTCTCGATCATGACCGCCAACATGGTTGACTACGACTGGGAGCAGATCGAGAACGTGCGTGAGATCATGTGACAAGCTGACATCCAGACCGTCTTTGTGCAGGACTTCTTGCCAAAGGGCCAGACTCTTGGGTCGGCCGCAGCTCCAGACACTGACCTCCCCGACTTCCCGGACCAGTTCCGCCGTCTCTTCGCCCACCTCAAGGTGAACAAGGCGCTCTCATGGCATATTAAGCACCACCCGCAGGGGCAGGGCGTCCCCATCTCGGACAGTGTTGCCTTCAGCGACCTCAAGAAGTACAACTGGAGCCGCGTGCAGGTCCGACTCTTGATGAGCGTCGCTGGCACATACACGGGCTTCAAGGACATGTCCGAGTACGGCATCTGCCGCTTGGGAAAGATCCTAGCGGATGAGGGCTGGCAGCCGCGCAAGGATGAGAAGGTCGTCGCCGAGTACCAAGTTAGTTCTTCCCTGTGCAGCGAACTGACAGCAGGGCTCATCGCTGGGGCGGTACAGCCTCGACTGGTACAACTGCTTCTACCAGCTGTGCAGTGGGAAGGAGTTGCAGAGCATCTCTCGAGGCGGGAAGGCACACGCATGGCCGCCACTGAAGATCATCTTCCCGAGCCTGGCGACTGTGGACGCAAGCATCAACCGGCGGCCGGTAAGTGGATCCTCTTGACTTTGCTAATTGGCAGGGCGGCGGTACGATGTTCTGCGGCTCGGCGTACACGGACCGCACCGCGTCGCTCTTCCATGACGCCAACTCGAAGCGTGGCGGGGTGTTGATGCACACCAAGGCAAGTTGGCTCCGTTCCCTTCTCTAACCTGCGCAGATGCTCATTGCCCTGTTTGAGCCCAACTCCTCTGCCCTCGGCTTCAACTCGTCCTCGAAGCCGGGCAAGCGCAAGGCCGACGAGGTTTCGAGCGAGAACGAGGGTGTCGGTGGCTGGATCTACGTCGGGAGCCACAACTTCTCCCCGTCCGCCTGGGTGAGCTGTTGAAGAAGTTCGTGGAAGCTGACAGACAGGGCACCGTCAACTTCAAGAACTCGCCCCCTACGCTGAACGTGAGTCGACCCAAGCCCCCGTGGAGGCAACGTCGCTCGACCATGACTGCAGCCATCATTTGGCTTCACCGCGTACCAATGCTCACTGCAGATCAACAACTACGAGCTCGGCATTGTCTTCCCGCTCCGTGCGTTCTCCCTGCGCACCACGCTAACCTCAGCGCGCGGCAAGGCTGAAGCCATGGCGGACCAAGTCGCTGCCCACAAACGTCCTCCGCGCCCATACGGCAAGCGTGACGAGCCTTGGGTGAGCTTCAAGGAGAGCGCAGTGCAGCTGACAACAGGATCAGAAGAAGTACTTACCCAACGCCTAACCCTCATAACCCACCCCACGTGTGTAGCCATACCTCACAAAACATAGACATCATCAGCATAGCAACGTCACTCTATCTACCCATACACCACATGCATCATGAAAGTATCGTGAATGCAAGCAAAGGGCCGACATTGCTTTCAGTCACCCACCCAAGCCGAGGCGGCGACTTTCCGCGGAAAGATCGGGAACGCGTCGGTCCCCGCCGTGGTGGAGGCCGACACCCGTCCCACTTCCGCAGGTTCCGCAGGGCTGACCTGCCCCGGCCCACCGTACGGGCCTTCCGCTCGGTGGTGGAACTGGCCTCGCCTCGTTGGCTCTTCATGGCTCGCGTACCTCTCGGCACCACTTTCCTGCGCAATACAGCCGCGTCCACTGGACGGACGTCACCTGTCCGCCAGGCCTGCCGGTATCACGGGTATGCGGCGCCGGTACATGTGATCCTTTTCTCGGTGTGCGATCGGTTAGGGTGGGAAGGATGCGCAGGGTGATAAGAGGCGGGGCGTCGTTGGACCTCCCCATCGCGCTGTATACTCCAGAATCATGTCCAAGACGGCCCCGAAGGAACTCAAGTCGCTCACCCGTGAGGAGGTGGCCCAGGTGAGTCGTCGTTGCCCGAGCCAGGCCAGCGAGTCATCGCTGGCGCCTCGACCGCCGCACGCCCCGGAGCGGCTCGCTGACCCCAGCACAACAAGTCTGGCGACCTATGGATCATCATCGACACCTACGTCTATGACCTGTCCAAGTTTGCCCGCCTCCACCCCGGCGGCCCCGGTGTGCTCCTCGACGCCGACGTCGCGGGCCAGGACGCCACGACCGTCTTCTTCGCGCTCCACCGCCACGAGGTGCTCCTCAAGTCGCAGTACCAGCGCCTCAAGATCGGGCAGATCAAGGACGAGAAGCCCAAGATCCGCACGCCCAAGCCCGACGACCTGTCGCGTGTGCCGTACGCCGAGCCGCAGTGGCTCCAGCCCGCCTTCAAGAGCCCATACTACAACGACTCGCACAGGCGGCTGCAGAAGGGTGCGTGGGAACTTGGGGTCGTCATGGCGCCCCCCCCGAATATCTCTCACTGACACCAGCCATGCGCAAGTTTATCACCGAGGTCGTCGCGCCCGACGGGCAGATGTGCGAGGAGAACGGCAAGCGGCCGAGCAAGCACGTGCTGGACGCGATGGCGGCCAACGGGATGAACCGGATGCGCATGGGACCCGGCGAGCACCTGCACGGCAAGAACATCATGGACGGCGCCGTCAAGGGCGAGGAATTCGACTACTTCCACGAGCTGGTCGTCAACCAGGAGCTCGCGCTCGTCGGCGGCCGCGGCTACATTGACGGATGCCAGGGGCACATGGTCATCGGCCTCCCGCCGATCATGAACTATGCCAAGGAGCCGCTGCGCACCAAGATCATGGACGAGGTGCTGGACGGGCACAAGCTCATGGTGCTGGCGATCACGGAGGCTTTTGCGGGCTCGGACGTCGCGGGCCTCCGCTGCACGGCGACCAAGAAGGAGGACGGGAGCGGGTGGGTCATCAACGGCACCAAGAAGTGGATCACGGGCGGGACGAATGCCGACTACTTTTCCGTCGGCGCGCGCACGGGCAAGCACCTGACCATGTTCCTGGTCCCGCGCACCGAGGGCGTCGAGACCAAGCAGATCAAGACGGCGTACGGCCAGACGGCGGGCACGGCGTACGTGACCTTTGACAACGTCTTTGTGCCCAACGAGAACATGATCGGGCCCGAGAACGACGGCCTGCGCGTCATCCTCGCCAACTTCAACCACGAGCGCTTCATGATCTCGTGCCAGACGGTGCGGTACGCGCGCAAGGCCGTCGAGGAGTGCCTGCTGTGGTCTTCGCAGCGCGAGGTGAGCGGCAAGCCGCTGCTCGCGCAGCCCGTGATCCGTCAGAAGCTTGCGAGCATGATCCACAAGACCGAGGCCGCGCAGGCGCTCCTCGAGGCCACGTGCTACCAGATGTGTAACATGAGCTACAAGGAGCAGAGCAAGCACCTCGCGGGCCCGATCGCGTTCCTCAAGCTCAACAGCACCAAGATCCTTGCCGAGGTCGCCGACGACGCCACCATGATCTTTGGCGGGCGCGGGCTCACCAAGACCGGCATGGGCCGCTTCGTCGAGCAGATCGGGCGCACGCGCAAGTTTGACGCCATCCTCGGTGGCGCAGAGGAGGTGCTCGCCGACCTTGGGGTGCGGCAGGCCATGAAGTTTATGCCCGCCGACCAGCGGCTGTAGTTGTAGTACCGTTAATCCTAGTGTCGGGATGCAGTGTTCTCGTGTTCGAGCAGTGGCTGTGAGTGGGTCGCACATTTTCAGAACGCGCGCGTCTGATACCCTGCATTCGTCTTACATGCATACATGCCCTCCGTACCGTACTTGCTGACCATGCTTGACAGAACACCTGGCAGGCTCCATCTCATCACCCGGATGTGGTATGGCCGGATGTACCGTGAGATGCCCTGGAGCCAAACAAACAGCCATCTCTTGTCAACAACCGTGCTTCCATCACATCGTCTTTCACTCTTCACTCCTCTCCTCAGCTTCTTACCGTCCGTTCTCCGCCTCCTCCCATCCCCAACCCGCTTCATAATTGAGGTGGTGGTGCCTCGCGGCCCTCTACGAGGCCAGCAAAGCCGGGGTTGCCCGGTAACACACCAGCGCCGCCCGTGCTCTCCTCCTCCCTCCACATCCTCTCCTCCTTTCCGACCTCCCCTTCGTCCCTCAACCTCCCATCTCCCCTCCCATCCCTCCCCACCCCCCCCCCCCCCCCCAACCCTCTCCCCACCCAACTCCGCCCGCCCTCCAGCCAGGAGGGCCCCAGAGGCGCGCTTTTCACCGCGCGCGCAACCAGTCTGTCAACAAGATACATCTACACTGTTGGTGAAACGGTATCATGCGTCGTTGCCATCGACGCGGCAGGGGTTCGACTCCCTTACAGTGTACGCTGGACGCTGCAGATCTACGTCTGCGCATCCTCTTTTGATGCGCGAGCTCCGGAAGGGATGGGAGGGGTGGAAGGGTCCCGGGGCGAGCTCGCGTGGAGCGCAGGGTCCGGCGGGGGTCGGACTGGCTAGGCTCTTCCGTCTCTGCAGGCCGTCTAAGACCGCAAGGTGGGTGTGCAGTCGGGCTCCTGCGCAGGAGAGCAGAGCGGGGGTAGTGTTGAGAGGCGGAGAGGAGAGAGACGGCGGGTGTAGAGCCTGCCTGGCGTTGGCGTGGGCTCCCTTACACCAGCATGCAGTGGGCTACTAGCGGTGATACTCTTGAGATACGCTGTGCATCGCGTTTGGTGGAGCAGCGGTGTTGTATGCAGCGTGGTGGTTGTCAACAGCAGCTCGTGTCGTGGCGCGTCAAGATGTGCGACGCGACGACGCGTTGGTAGATCCTCGAAAGTTGGGTTCGGCTGGGCTGAAACCAGGCTGCCCCACTCTGCCTCAACCCCGACTGCCCCACTCTAAGTTTGGAGTGGTGCAGCCTCATTCTGAATTTCATTTGGCGCGGTCTATTGCTTGATTAGCATTTGCATTAGGAATCGCCGTGATCCTTTCCGTGGTCAATGACGTCTCGAGTGCTCCGCCTCACAGCCATCGCCCTCGCCGCCGTTGACGCCAGCTCATGTCTAATACAGTTGCATTCTAACAATCGCCTCATTGAGGGACATGATACACTAACGCGGGCTTCTATCTCTGGGCTGTCTCTCACCACCTCAGGCCTTGGTCACACGCGCCCTCTCGCGCTTCAGCGCGACAGCCACGGCGCCCATGGTCGGCGCGAGCGCGGCGCGCACACGCATCGGGTCGGCCTTCTCGTGCTGCGCCGTCATGACAATCGCCTCGACCTTGCCCTCCGTCCCCTCGAGGTACTTTGCCATCTTGGCCGCGCGCTGCGCGCGCACCGCGGGCGTCTGGTTTGTCGCGAGCGTCCCGGCCGCGGGGGGCAGCACGGCGGCCCAGTACTGCCGCAGGAACTCGGACGCCGCGTTGTGGCACGAGCGCATGTCGTCGACGATCTTCTGGGGCAGGTCGGCTGGGGTCAGAATGCCCTTGAGGTTACTCACGATACACGGCGTCCTCGGCGTTGCTCGCGAAGTGCATGTCGCGCACGACGCGCTGCGCCACAAACTGTGTGTCGCGCTGGTACGCGTACGCGTCGTACTCCTTCGTGCCGGGGCCCGGGCCGCCCTTGGACGGGTCGGGGTTGGGGAGGCAGACGGAGGCAAAGTCCGCGTCCCAGGCGGCGATGCGCGCGGCCTCGGCGTCCGCCATGGCCAGCAGGTCGGCGTCCGAGCGCCCCGGGAGGATGCCGCGCGGCCCGCCCTTGTCGTCCGAGGCGGCGCTGCCCACCTCGAGCGGGATGACGGCGGGCGCAGCGGGCGCGTGCAGATCCGTCATGTCGATCTGCTCCAGAAGCTCGGACGAGGGCGTCAGGCCCGAGTCCTCCTGGCGCCCAGCGCGCAGCAGCTTCTCGCTGTGCTGGTTGAAGCGGCGGATGAGGGGCAGGCTCGAGCGCTCCTTGCCCGCCTGCATCGTCACGTCGCGGATCAGGTTCGTCTCGCCGTGGTCCTCCTCCGTCGCCGCGAGGTCGAGGAACTTTTCCACCGAGTCGGGCAGCTTCTTCTTTGGCTGGATCTCTGCATGTCAGCTGGGCGCATAGCCAGATTGTAGGCGCATTTGGCCAGCGGCTCCACTCACCCCAGTCGGGGTCCTCAAGGTACACGTCAAAGATGTCGTCCTTGCGGCGCGCGCCCTCATCGAGGGCAGTCTTGCGCACACTCGCGCGGTGCCGCTCCCACAGCGTGCTGGTAAAGTACCGCGTCCAGAAGTCGGTCTCGCTGATCCCCGGCACATGCTTGAAGTACGCGGCCTGCACGACGGGAAACTCTTCAAAGATCTCCCGCGTAAGCTCTTTTGTGATGTTCAGCACGATGGGCCCGGTCTCGGCCTTCTTCACGCCGACACCGGTACCACCGCGGAACTTTTCTTTGGCCTTGCCCCCGCTGAGGTCGAAGCGGTCGTCTAAGAGACGCGACGGCCGGCCGGGACGCTGCGCGTACGCCAGCTCCTCGGACTTAAGGAGCGCCTGGCGCTGCTTGCCGTCCCAGAACTCCTCCTCGCTGATCTGACGCCCGAGCACGAGCTCGCGGTGCAGCGCCTGCAGCGTGGGGTTGCTGCGGAGCACGCGCTCGCGGACCTTGTTCATGCGCCTGCGCGCCTCGGCGTCCGCCGGCGACATCTCTTCCGCCTTGCGCTTGCGCGCGATGCTCGCTGGCGTCCCCGGGCCAGGCGAGCCTGGGGTGCTGGCCGGCGTGGAGCCGGACGCGATAGCCGCAACCGCGGGGTCGGGGGCGGGTGTAGCGGTGCCGGGCGTGCGGTGCGCGCTCACGAAGGGGATCAGGCGGTCCTGCACCGCTTGCCGGTCGGCGTCTTTACTGGGGGCCGTAAAGGTGAACAACAGGCCGCCCGCCGGTATGTCGTCCTTGAACACGAGCTTTAGCGAGGTGCGCGCCGATCCGGCCTTGCTCGCAAGCATATCTCCCTTCAGCTCTTCTTCTCAATGAACGCGTACTCGTCACTCGATTCAGCGCCTGTTGCTGCCTGTCCATCGTCCCCGCCGCAGTCGGGTTCCATGTAATGTGCGTCTGGGTGACCGACAAAGCGCCGGCCACCTTCTTGAAAGACGCATCGAACTTTAACGTATCGCTCGACATGGGATGAGAGATGGTGTCAAGTTGGAATGGAGGTGGCGAGTGATCTCAGTGGACTGAAGAGTGACGGGGACGGAATCAAATAAGGGGTTGGACTGGGTGGCAAAACAGAGAACGGGCAGACAGAGTACGACGAAAGTGCATTGCACAAGTCAAGATACTCTATGTATACAGACTATTGGTAATGTCAAACAAGGACACATGCTCATGCTAACCACCACTGCGGTAGTGGCTAGATGCAAACAGGCTACACGGTGATCACACTCTCTACTCGCGACGTCCTCTCCGTGGGATGGAAGGCGGTGATGCGATGGTCGAGTTGCTTCGCGCCGAGGGCAACGGGGGTGAAGTGACTGTCGCCGCCGTTCCAGAGGCTGCCGACCCCGCACTGTGTGGTGTGCCGGGGACGCTGCTCGCGTTCGGCCCCCGCCGCTTCTTGAAGCTCGCTCTCTTGGCCAGGTTAACTGCGCCATCCCCTCCTTCCGAAAGCCGCAGGTCGGCCACGCTGTGTAAACGTGTGTCAACCTCAGGCTGCAGGTCGGCAGACGATGGCTTGCGCTTGATGTGCGAGTCATCTTCGCTTGTCGAAACGGAGGTCGCTCCCGTTGCGGCCGAGCTGCGGGAGTGAACAGACTGATCCGACGCGGATGACCGGCGACGGGCCTCCTCGTCGACCATCTCCAAGTAATGGGTAATGATGGCCCGGTGAACGAACATGTACTGGCGCAAGCTTTGTACCAGGCTCATGCGCTGCACACGCATGCCCTGCAGCACCTCAAGGATTGGCTCCTTCAACGAGCTGAGCGGCGTCGCGACGCGGTGAGGTTTGTGACTCTGAGTGATGGCGCGCGGCTTCTCCGGTTCGGGGCTGCTCGAATTAGAGTCTCTCGCAGCGTCGACGTCCATCTTGTCCGCCTTGTCTGCGCGCGCGATCCGTTGGCCGACAGGTGGCGGCTCTATTGGGGCCGGCTCGTTGCGCATCTCGCGTCGCAGGCCGTCCGAAATTGCGTCGACGAGGATGTAGCTCCCCGTCCGGCCGACACCTGCAGAGCAGTGCACCAGCACAGGAGGGAAGTCGCACCGGTTCTCGCCGCACCCAGTGAGGCCGGTCGTAGCAACGGCGGTGTCAACCTCCTTCATGAGGTTGAGCAGAATCTCGGGCGACTCGGGGACGTCGAAGTCGGGCCAGTCGACACACTGTATCTGTGTAACGACGCGCGGTGGTTGGCCAGGAAACGCGTTGTGCCACAGCTCGAACGTGCGGTGTATGTTGCCGCTCGGCTGACTCGGCTCAGCGGCAGCAGCGCCGAAGTCGAACCCTGTCGTAGGGGCCGCTTGAGCCTCGTCCTCACCGCCGGACTGGGACACCAGCCGCAAGTGGAGGTCCCCGTACTGCAGCTCTTGCCAATAGTTGCCGCACTTGAGGAGGCCTCCCTCGAATTGCTTTGTGAGCATGACGATGACGCGGACGTTCTGCTCCCAGACCAGAGTCCAGAAGTCGCGGTATGTCGAGTCGAGAGGGCCCTGAGTTGCAATGTAACGGCGGGTCGTACCACGAGGTTGGACAAACGAGGCGTTGATGTAATCGGAGTCGTCGTCCGCCGGAGACCCCAGTCGAACGCGCGAGTAGTCGAACGGCCAGATGTTCTTGTAGCGATTCTTGGTGCCCCGCTCCACACCCGCGGTGATCGAGAAAGGGAAGTAGTTGCCATGGTTGACGCCCTCCGCCATGAGACGCTCCACTTCGTCGGCACACAGAGCCTTGTCCCCAGCAGCTGGCGTCTGCTGCAAGCCTTGCGCACGTGATCCCTTACTAAGGACGTCCATGACGCTCTGGAGGCGCTCCTGCTCTCCGCGCTCCAACCGGAAGAACTGGTTGGCAAGGACGTTTTGCGAGTCTGCATCCTTCATGGACACGAGGTTGCGCAAAAACCTGGGCAGGTCGTTGGCACGCCGCTTGATCGCATCGGGAAGCGCGAGGGAGATGCGCTCGGTTATGCCGCCATGCGACAGCTCCAAGTTCTGTCGGATGTTGTCGAAGAACGGGTTGGCAGGTTGGAGCCGATTCCTCCCTCGGACATCGCTCACTGGTGCCGAGGCAAGAGGTTGACTGGCGGCATGGAAAGGGTCGCCACGTTGAGAGAGTGCGGCAGTGTTGGGTCCCCTTGCTGCGCGGCCCGTCGAAGCTGGACATTCAGCGCGGAACTGCGAAAGCAACTTACACTGCTGGAAAGCGAGTCTCGGCAAGCGCCCGATACCGAGGGCCCCACTGTTCTCTGTAGTGGGCGTGTCGTTTCCCTCTATCGAGTTGCCGACGCACTGGATGTCCTGCCGGTTGTCAAGGGCCGCTTGGCCTCCCGAGATGTACCACAGCCCGCCGGTAAAGCCCTCGCGCTCAAACTTGCTGGAGACACCGATGAGCACTCCGCCGTCGAGCGCAACGGTGGAATCCTGGTCGACGATGATGATGTCCGACTTGTCGCGCCACCGCGCCACCGCTTCCCTCGCTTTTGACGCGAGCATGGGCAACAGCTTTGACGTGCTGAAGGTCGGTCGCAGCATCAACATCGAGGGGACCGAAATTAAGTGGGCTGCAGGAAGGTGCGACGTCTGGTAGCAAGAGGGAGGTCGAACATCGAGAACGAGCGTCGAGTCCGCTGCCAAGAGCGCAGGCAGTGCCGACGCAGAGACAGGTTTCAACCTGGAGGACGACCCCGACGTTGCAGAAGAGACTGTCGCCGGGCTGGGCGCGTTCGACCCCGGGGACGGGCGCGAGGCAGTGCCAGTGAGCGGGCTCGGTGTCGCTGGCTGGCCGCCGAGAGAGCCGAGACTCATTGGCCCGCCCATTGCACGTCGCTGGGCCAACGAGGACCCCAGTGAGATGGGTGCTCCGAGAGAGGTTCGCCGACCACCGCCGGAGATGGCCCCGCTTGGCACAACCACAGGGCCAGATGCTCGACGAGGCGGCGATGGGGCCTCGGTAGTCTCCTGGCGCAGATTGGAGGCACTCCATGTGCCTCCGAGGCCGTCAAGGTTGAGTCTCTCGAATGGCTGTCTAAGCTTGGGACTTCCGCGAGGCGCCAGGGCAGAGGGACCCTCGAGGGAAGGCGTCATGGCCCCGCCGGATGCGGCGAGAGCGTGCCAGGGTGACTGTAGTGAAGGTGGTTGGGCAGTCGGGCTGGCTGAAGAAGTATTCGACGTCTCGTTGGTGGCGAGGGGAGGAGTGTCGGACGGCGACGGTGTTCCGTCAATTACTGGTGGTGGGGAGCGCAGTTGGGTGTTGGAAGGAAAATTGGTGGAGGATGACGATGATGGCGGCCTCATGTGGGCCTGGTCCAGATTCGGAGCTGGGGCGGCCGTCGAGGGCGTATCTTGTATGCTGGCCGCTCCGCTAAGCAAGTGGAGCCCGTCGCAAGCGTGTTGGCCACTTGCACGGGGTGCGACGTCTTGCTTGCGGAGGTGCGTAATGACGGACGCACGGACGAGCGACGGCGACGAGTCGAGCGTGGTGCTCATGCGCGCCAACGCTTAGGGAGTCGAGATGGGAGAGGAACTGCCTAGGACGAGTAGGGGGGAAGGGGGTGAAGGGGTGTGGGGGCCAGTTGGCTGCTGAGCAAGCAGAAGCGTCCACACGGAAACGTTGAGGCGTTAGTGGAGGGGCAAGGAACGAATGTCGAGTGGGGTGGTGACAAGCATAATCTGGCTGCGCGTGTTGCAAGGCAGCCGGCCGATGTTCAAGCTCAAAGCTTCGAGGCGATGAGCAAGCGCTGTCTTTGGCGGGAGAGGAGGGTGAGGGATGGTGAGGGGGGGGGAGATGGGTGTCGTAATCACACGACCTTGGGAGGCGTTGGAGCTATGTGTGTAGTTGTGGGTCGAGGGGGGGGGGGGGGGGGGGGGCGGGGGATGGCCGATGATGAGAGGGATGGAGTGAGGGAGGAGAGTCGGAGATGGGATGGGATGTTGATGAGTGGTTCGAAGGTGGAGCTCGGGAGAAGGTAAGGACGAGTGATATGTGGGGAGTGGGTGGGTACCGGTGGGTGTAGATGGGTGATAGGTGGATGGGTGAACAGGTGGTAGATGGTAGATGAATGGTAGATGGCAAAAGGTGATAATGACGCCTAGTTGGGCAAGTTTGGGGGCTTGGGGGCGAGGGAGGGATTTGGGTGGCGGCGTATGGTGTATGGTGTATGGTGCATGGTGTATAGGTGTATAGGTGTGCAGGTGTATAGTACTTGTGCGTGCGCAGTAGAGTAGTGGGCCGGGGTGTCGGGGGTGGGGCGGTTGCAAGGCGCCGGGGGTGGTAGAGCGGTAGAGCAGTAGAGCAGCAGAGCAGCAGAGCAGCAGAGCGGCAGCTGCGGTAGAGGAACAGACTACTGTAGAAATGTGTGATGTCCTAGAATCGGTGACGCAGTGGCGCTAAAGGTCTGTGTGTTCGCGCCCACGTCGATTGCCAGATCTAGCTCCCCCGTGGCTATCCAAAAGGTCGCGACCAACTCGTTTATGAAACAACCGCTCAACTCCCAGATCTTGCAGCCTCGTCTTCTCCTTTGTCCGGCTTCAAGCCAAGCCAAAACACTGTGTATTGTGTACGTGCCCTCTTGCCCTCTAGCAATATGGCTTGGTGGCGTGTCGAAAGCCAGGCGGATGGGCAGAGCTGGCAAGACAACGGCGGCGGTATGTGTGGTCGGGAGGCCGGGGGATGCGAACACGAGGCCTAGGGATTGAGCAAGGGGAGAGAGAAGGGATGGGATGAAGGGGGTGACTGGTCCGTTGAATGAGGGATGAGTAATAGCAAGGGGCTACAGTCATGCAGTAGTCATGTCATGATGTACAATCATCACCATCAACCCCTTGCTCGGCTGCCCCGTGCACAAACACACCGTCATACACCCTCTTCGGCCTCACCGCCCAGCGTTTGGAATGCATGGGAAACTAGTCCAACACGGGGAGGGCGCCACACCACAAGGTACAAACGGCTGCACGGCCGACTCACACATTTACCCATGTCACGTCCGTTGACCACCCGAACCCGAACCAACAAGGGCAAAGGCAGCATATGGCCACGGCCGCAAGACGCATGGTGATGATACCGGCTACACTCGGACTGGGCAGCTGGGCACCACTAGGGAGTTTGGATGCTGGGAACGGCGTCGCACGGGCCCTTAGGGCGACACGCGTCACGTCAGCTGCCTTGGCAGGTCGGCCGTCCGGACTGGGTCTCGGGTCGGATCAGAGTACAGAAGGTGGGAGGCCCCAGCGCTCAAGCTGTCTTCCGATGGTTGGTTTGAGACCCGAGCTCGGTCCAAGCCGAGTTGAGCGCTAATCTTCCGAGGACAGCAACAGTAGGCCGGGCGACGTGCGTGGGCCTGAGCGTCCCGCCACCACCATGCAGTGCATGGGGACGGGAATAGCAAGTACACTGTCTCAGACTCAGAGGCTGTTGGCAGCGACGACGAGGTGGGAGAGGAGAGGGTTGGCAGCCGAAACTCGGCAGCGGCGATGGTGCGCCGGGTGGGCCACGTGCAATGTCGTCAGAGTGTGAAGAGGGGAGCGGGGGAGGGAGGGAGGGAGGGAGGGAGACGAGGAGGTTTGAGCGCTGTCCACCTGCCTTTGCTTGTGGGGACTGCGGAGGCTGCAGGGCGGGGGCTACATCGGCTGTATGGAGGGCTGCTGGGATTGAAGCGAGACGAGACTGAGACGCATGAGACGAGACGAGACGAGACAAGACAATGTGTGGGTGCATGGTCCATTTGCGCAGCAGCTGCTTGATGGTGGCATCTGTAGAAAAGTCCAGACTATGTCCCTGGACTACAATGACGACATGACGACATCAACCTCTTCACAAGGTATCGATGACGACACTCACACAATCCCTTGTCACTTCCCCCCACATACACTTGGCCACCCGTGTTCTCTGTTCTCTGGGAGGTGGTCGCTGGTCATGCTGGTCAGCATGGTCAGTGGCGTTTCTGGAACTGGGGCCTGATCATCTCATTCATCATTCACTTCCGGCATGTCCTCGCAAGTCTCCAATACTACTCAGTCCATCCTGGCCAGACACTCGCGACTTGCTCGCTTCCACACTTCCTCCACTCCACACCTCCTCCACCATCTCGGCATCCCATATTCACACACTCCTTGCCTCTCACAGACAACCACTTGCGTGCTAGCGGACACATGCCGCCCCAAGTAGCTACACATGCATGCTCAAAGGCACCGGCCGTTCCACGAGCCGCCGCGGTGTGAGATCGGTGCTCGTTGCAGCTCCACTGCTGCTATCTGAACCAGTGGTTTTCCCGACGAACCTAATCGCCAGCTGATACAAGCTCATTTGCTAACTACAGGCGGGTAAACGTAGCCTGATCCGCGCGTCGACCTCGGACTCGGCGCGTTTGTGCGTTTGTGATCCGCGGCTCGCGGCTCGCCAGCCGCGCCCCCGCCTCCCCGCCTCCGGCTCCGGCGGCCGCGGTTGTGGTTTGGCGGTGTTGTGGTTCGGCGGTGCCGCCGCGGCGCGTCCAATCGGCGTCAGCCTCCTACACCGGAATCTGGGCGTCAGCTAATCTGACGTGTCGTGCCATGTTTCTCGGCTTGTGGCTTGGGGCACTCGACGTCACTTATACGAATAGCGCTGCTTGCCGACTCCGCCAGGGCGACTCCACTTGTCCTTCCACTTGCAGTCACCGTTCAGTGAGAATCAAGGCCGCTGTCAACACACAACAAAGCGGCGTGTCGAAACACATCCTCGGCGGGACGGCATAGCTTTGCAGGGGAAGCGACCGACCGCCACTGAATCCAGTGCATGCAGTGCTGCATCGGCCGCAGTCTTCGGTGCTCCACGTCTCGCATCCCAGCCGGCTCCACGAGAATCATTGATCTCAATGACGCGCAGCTCCGCGCATGGCGTTCTGACGTGACACCACCGGCTCCGGACATCCCTCCGGCCGCCAAGAGGAAAACGTCGAGACCCGCAAGCCGATCAAGCCGAGCAAGAGCGGGAGCATGACGAAGGAAGCGCCGTGCGGGACCAGGTGAGCGGGCCACGACGGGTCAAGCTTTCCGCTGTGGGTGTACGAGTCCCTGAACACATGCACCCGTGCGGTGGATGATTTTTGGCCAGTTGACTGTACAAGTTGGAGTTGAAGATCGGAGATACGTCGCCGCGGGAGGCGGGTACAAGGTGGACTGCATCGCTCACTGCTATCAGTGTTGTTCGAGAGATGAAGCAAGGGGATGTCCCGGAAAAGGCGGGCGCTCCCCCGTTTGTTTGATGATGCTGGACTGAATTGCTTCAAGGGTTTAAGACCTGGGTGCGGGGTGGGCGGGTTGGTGCGGGTTGGTGCGACTGCGCATGGCGTCGCGTGGTGACTGTGGGTCCAAAGAGCGGTTGGGCGGCCTGAAGAATTCTGCTGTCCCGCAGGCCCGAGTCTTTCGGCCTCTGGTGTCATGCTGTGCCCACTTGGCTTGGTCTACTCCAAGCTCCAAGAGCAGCTAGGCTGGGTTAGAATACGGGAGCTAGGCACTCTGAAACGACAGGTTGTCGCGTAGCAGGCATGTGGTTTTTGAGGCAGATGATCAGAGGATAAAGGGGCAATCCGGCACGTATTCAGGGATGTTAGGCACCAGGAAGTGGGATGCGGGAACGGATCAACCGTGTCTGGGCGGCATGTCTCTGGGCATTTCTGGCTCTAGATCAGAGGTGGCTGTCGTCCATGTCGAGAGCGTTATCGAGAAACAGTTTGCCAACCCCTTCCCAAGCTTTTGGCTGCTGCTCGCCTCCGCCGTCAAGCCTTTCCCGCACATCCCATCCGACCCTCCTCACCCCTCCTTTCGCTCGTGCCTCTCCTCCACCACCCCGACACACCCCCGGAACCCCTCAGCACGGGCTGGCACTGGGACGCGCGGGATGAGCATCCTGTCTTAGCCTGCCATCCAGTTCTCCAGATCGCCAGCCCCCTGGTCTCAAGCTGCTCCCAACACCACGCTACAGCACGTTGCCGTGGCGGTACAGGCCATGCAACTGCACAAGCTCAGGTGCCGAGAGTGCGGTGATTGCCCCTGCCGTGTCGTACGCAGCACACAGCCTACAAGCATGCATCCTTGCAACCAGATCGCGTCCAGCTTCCACAGGACAAACATCTGCACATCTGCTCATCCCATCTTCTCTTCTTCTTCGATATTTCCTCTCCCAGCGACGACAAATCGATCGACTGTAACCTCAGCGCCACATAAGATCGGATCCCTACCGCACGTCCCGCACGTCACCGAGCAACCTCAAGTTTGTGTGTGCGCACTGATCGTCGCCTGCTCAACGAACCTCCTTGCTTGCGATCCTTCAACACGGCCCTGTCATCCGTCACCTGTCGCCCGTCGCTCCTGCCGATTCCCTTCTCGGTCCCGGCTCGCACCGTCCCACCTCCCCATCGTTCCCACTCCGCTCCCAGCATCCCCCACGTCCCCTCCCCAGTTGCTGGCCGATCGTGTTCCCTCGCACCCCGCAGTCGACGCTCGCCAGTCCTTAAAGTGTGACACGCCAGCCTTGTTCACATCTTCCCCTCTGTTCGTCACTGCCCTCTTCGACCCACCGGACCTCAAGTCGTTTGTCTGAGCCCACATCTGTCTGTCCACCTGTCTGTCTGTGCCGGCTCGACTGCAACCTCATCCCTCCCGTCAACGCGCATCACTCTCCCCGCGACACCATGTCTGCCCTCAAGTACTTTGTCCTCTCCCTTCTCCTCACGACGCAGGCCTTGGCTGCTCCCGCGCCCCCCAAGGAGGACAACCCTTGTCTCTCGGCGTGCGGCAAGTGGTCCGACGTTCTGGAGTACTGCTACAACCAGTTCGACCATGGGTCTCGTGAGGCATCCTTGCTGTGCTCAGCTCACACCAGCTCACAAGAATGGCTACGCCTTCTCCAACCAGTTCCTTGCCTGCCTCTGCCAAGGCCAGAACGCGATAGAGACCTACGGCAACGAGACCATGGTCCAGGTCGCAGGGGTCTGCCAGTCGTGCTCCACGACGCCCGCCACTGTCAAGGGGGATCTTTCTGTGAGTTGAGCATGCTACCTGTGTGGGATGTGGGCGCGAGCAGCAAGTGGGCGTTCCCTCGCCCCTCACTTCCCTTCACGCACGCCCACACCCCTGGGTTGTGGGTTGTCACAAGTGGTCATTCCCTAACGGGCCAGACCTACCTCGGACTGTGCGCGATCCAAGTCGCAAACGGCACTGCGGCCAACGCTTCATCCTTCGCCCCTCTGGGATACAAGACCGGAAAGGATGCCTACCCCGACGATGATCAGTTCGCGGCGGCCAGCATCAACTCGCCAGCCGTCATGCTCGGAGCCGGCGCCGTGCTTCTCACGAGCGTGCTGGCCGTCCTGTAGGCCGCACATCGACGTCGCTCTCCACGGCTTGCCGTTGGGACACTGACACATGATCGACACACACAGCACATGAGCGTTACACCTCCCCCTTCACATCATTATCGAACATTAAGCTTTCGGCCCGCGACCCCTTCCAGGCCCGCCCAAAGTATAGACACTTGCATAGACTTGTACGACGCGCATTGTAAAGTTATCGCCACCACCACTACCCACCCCCATGCCCCCATCGTGTGTGCACCGCAGATTGCAGAGCTTTCCACCCGTCTATAATGTACATAGTCGACATGTAAGGTAGACTGTGACGTTGTGACGTGGACATGGGGCATGCGGGCCACGCATGGACATGGCGTTGATGGAGATTGGCGTTGATGGAGAAGAGGGCGCGTTTCGGGGTGCTCGAGCACATGCACACAGAGCTATCTCGCCATGCTAGCCACCTTCGCCGCATGCCTCACAGCTCACAGCAGTGACTCGCATGGCGCATGACGCACCCTTATCGTTTCATCTTAGCTTAATATACCGCCGGTCCAGTGCTGCAGTATGTACATAACTGGTCAGCTTGTCAGAGTCGTCCACACCGCACCCCTGGTCTCCCAACAGTCACCTCAATTCAGAAGGCGTATCCCCCGACCCTCAGCCTCCGACGCGTCCGCAGCATTCCACACTACACCAGATTTGTCTCGCGCTAATCTACATCGCGCCATTCCCGAGCGTTCCGGGGCTTGGGGTGATACTCCCTTTGCGCTGTCGCGTCACACTTGAGCTCGAGCCCAAGGGCATGAGAAGCGAAAGTGGGTGCGAACACGAACGCGGCCCGGGGTCCTGATCGTCGCGCCCTTGGCACCGAGACCCTCAAGCCGGGTAACCGGGTGCTCGGATGCGAGGATGTGCGTACGTGCAGACGCTGGGCGGCCATGCTGATATGCTGAGGGGACCAAGGCATCAAGGGACGAGGTACATTGCGAGAGGTGCGACGCGCCTGGTGCTCCGGCCGCTACGGTACATTTCGCATTCAGGTGCGACGGGTAGTCGTGGGAAAGTTGGCCACGCGGACTAGCCACTCACCCGTGGGAGAACTCAACATGCGTCTCTCGCGTGCTTCTCAACCTCCACATGAATTTCTAGCTCGTCCACTTTCGACGCCACAGCTCTCTACCACCCAAAACACACACAATGAGGCCACAAGTCGAGGTGTCTCGCCGGCTGGCGACCATGGCCCCGAGGCGGTTCCAGACCACCAAGCCCATGAAAAAGCCCGTACGCCGGAAGCGCGAGGAGATCGAGGAGGAGGTCTCGTTCCGCCGCGACCCGAACGCGCCCCGGGCCAACGTCCAGAAGCCGCCGTACAAGGTCTCGGCGCTTGGCACCGAGATCCCAGACGACATCCCCCAGGTGCCACTGCACATTGAGCAGATCGACTCGCGTAGGTTACGGTGGTACATGCGTACCATGAACGACGAAAAAATGACACCCGAAGACGAGGACCGCCTCGCGCGCGCGATGGCGCGCACCGTCAAGCCGCCGCGACCACATATCCCCTTCATGGCTGAGGCGGGCGCGAGCATCGACCGCAAGGAGTTCTTTGCCATCCCTGGCGAGGAGGGGTACGACTCGGGCGCGATCGACTTTGGCGAGATCACGCCCGGTCTCGAGCCGGGGCGTGTCGTCGAGATCCGTCGGTGAGTCGCCACCGCGAAGATGGTGCGCTGACGACAGCGAGGCTGGGACCTCTATCGGCGTCATCCTCGCCCCGATCACCATCGCGCTCAAGGAGCGCCTGCTTATCCTGCGGAGCACCGGCGAGATCTGGCCCGTGTCGACTAACGACGTGCAGTTTGTCATGCCCAAGTCGCTTGTGCCCGAGGCGCTGAGCTCGGCGGCGTGGCACCCCGACCTCCTCCAGATGTGGAAGACTGGCGAGGACATTGGCCTCAGCGCCGCCAACGAGGACAGCATCATCGGCCCAGAACAGGCTGCGGAGATGCTGGCGGCGCGCCGCAAAATCGCCACGCTCCTCCGCCGCGTCCTGCGCGAGACGGAGCGCATGCAGGGCCGCCTGCTGGGCGGGTCGGTCGACTCGGGCCGCGGCGGCGGCATGGACGCGCTCTGGGAGGGCCTCGCGCCCTCGGACGCCAACCTGCGAGGGTCGATCAACGCGGCGGCGGCGGCCGAGTTCCTCCTGAACCGCGCCGAGAAGGCCGGGGGTGCGCAGCGCATTACCGTGCGCCCCGGAACGCTGCCGGCGTACGCGGCGCACCGGATGCTCATGGAGCGCCCGGACCTCTTCCTCTGTGCGGACATTAACATGTGGCAGGAGCAGACGTTCCTCGTGCGCTCGCGCGCCGAGGTCGAGCGCTTCAACCGCGTCGAGGGGTGGATCGCGACGCAGGACCCCATCTTCCTCAAGTTTGTCGAGAAGGGCGAGGCGGTGCGCGCGGCGATCAAGGGCGGCGCTGAGCCGCCCGCGTGGACCGAGGAGGAGCGCGACATCGTGTACCAGCTCACGCTGTCGCTGTTCGAGCGCCGTGGAACACAGCAGCCCCACGCTCTCACCCTGGGCTGTGGCATCGCAAAGTGGTTCTCGTCGCCGTCCCAGGAGGTCGTCGACCTCGCGTTCATCGGGCCACTGCTGAACGAACTCGGCGTGCTGCCGGCGTCCGACTCGTCAATGACGCACAAGGTCGTCGAGAGCGCGGCGCGCTCGGCGATCGCGGATGGGTTTGTGATGCCGGTCGAGTTTGGCGAGGCGGTGTTGGAGCCCGTCGCCGCCGACGCGGCGCTCGACAGCCTGCGCCACGAGTACTCGCACCGGGTGTACGTGATCGACGACCCGAGCGCGCTCGAGCTCGACGACGGCATTGCGCTCGAGCCCGCCGGCAACGACCAGTACTGGGTGCACATGTACGTTGCAGACCCGACGCGCTTCGTAGACTTCGAGGGCACGGTCTCGAAGGCGGCGAACTACATGGGTACGTCGCACTACTTCATCGAGGGGACGGTGCCGATGCTCCCGCCGTCGCTGGCGGGCGGCAAGCTCTCGCTCGGTGCGTCTGCCGGCCAGCCAACGCTCGTCTTCTCGGCCAAGATGGACACGCAGGGTGCTGTGCACGACTGGAAGGTCGGGATGGGGTTCACGAAGAACACGGTGGTGACGACGTACGACGCGGTCAACGACGCCCTGGGCATTGCGCCAGCCAAGAAGTCGTACCCTTTCGGACGGCTGCGTGAGGACCTGGTCGTGGGCCCGCCACCACGCCCGCTCGACACCCTCGAGGCCGAGCACAACGCCGAGCTCGCGACGCTCAGCCAGCTCGCGCGGGCACTGCGCGCTGCGCGCTTCAAGGACGCCGGTTTCGAGTGGCTTGGCGCGAACTCGTCTGTGAGCGTGAACAACACGAGCGCCGTCCCCGCCAACCTGCACGACCGGGCACTGTTCCCCTCCGCCCCGCATGCCAGCACGCCGCTCGACAAGCTGCAGTTCGGCTTCGAGGTCGTGCGCGAGCCGCTCACCAACAGCGCAGTGACCATGGTCACCGAGTTCATGGTGCTCGCGAACCAGGTGGCGGCGTGGTTCGCCACCGAGCACAACCTCACGGTGGCGTTCCGCGGCTCGGGTCCCGTGACCAACACGTCGTCTACGCCGGCCGACCTGACGGTCGAGAAGCTCCTGGCGCAGCGTGTCCCCAACACCGGCTTCGTGGGGATGGACAAGGCCAAGATCGGCATGCTCCTCTTCCCGCAGACCCAGCTCTCCCCGACGCCCATCCCGCACTGGCTCATGGGCCTGTCGGCCGGCAAGGGATACCTGTGGGCGACGTCGCCGCTGCGGCGGTACGACGACATGCTCGCGCACTGGCAGATCAAGGGCGCGCTGGCCGCCCAGGCCGGCGTCACGGGCGGCGGGGGCGTGCTCTCCGCCGACGAGGTGTGGCCGCTCATCATGCGCGCCTTCCACGGGCAGCAGCGCGGGCGCACCGCGCAGCGCACGAACAACCGCTACTTCTCGACTGCGCTGTTCCAGCAGCGCGCGGCCGGCCCCGTGCCCGAGGGGTACAAGGTCGACGGCGGCGCGGTCGACCTGCGGGCGCCGGTGGACGCGGTCGTCACGGCACGCCCGAAGAGCCTGTTTGGGCGGTGCCACGCCGAGATCAACGTCCCTGTTCTGGGGTGGAGCTCGAGCGTCGTCTTCAGCACACTGGCCGAGGCGGAGCGGCACGCACCAATCGGCGCGACGATCAAGGTCGTGTTCGACCGGGCCGAGATGTGGCCCCTCCCCACCACCGAGTTCCGGCTCGCATAGCATCACCACTCATAGCACCTCATCATGCACTGCATCACTCGATACTGGATACATCTGAATACACTACTGGTTGAAGCCCATGCGGATTGGCGGCGGCGGGGGAGGCGGCGCACCGCCCTGCTGCTGCTGCTGCTGCTGCTCCCCGCCGTAGTAGTAGCCCCCGTTTGCGTACTGGTTGTAGTCGTAGCCCTGGTAGCCCTCGTAGCCGGGGTACTGTCCCTGCTGCGCGTACCCCTGCTGAGCGTACTCCTGCCCGCCGTACACGGGCACCCCTGGTGGGGGAGGGGGTGCGCCCGCGACCTGCGACGGCGCAAAGCCAGCCGGCACGGGCGGTGGGGCCGGCGCGGCGGCGACCGCTGGCGCAGCGGGCGGGACGTATGCTGGTGCGGCTGGGGTCAACTATGATCACCAGAACAAGGCAGCTGCTGAAGGAGCGCAGCAGTGGCCGCAGCCACGCCACTCCCGGACTCACCTCCGACGCCAAACGCTCCTCCGCCGGGCAGCATCGAGTGCTTCTTCGCCTGCGCAGCGAGGACACGCTCCGCCTGCGTTCCGTGCCGCTCGCCCTTCCCGTCCTTCTTGAACGCGTACTGCACCGACACCTGCTTCCCGCCGAGGAACTGGCCGTTGAGGTTCTCGATCGCCTGGTCGGCCGCCTCAAAGTCGTGGAAGCTGACAAATCCGTAGCCCTTGGACTCGCCCGAGGAGGGGTCGCGCGCGACCTGGGATTAGCAAGCCCCACCTCCAACTCACCTTTGGCGTCTCGGCGATCGTCCCGAAGCGCTGGAACGTGTCGTACAGCTCCTGCTCGCTCACGCCCTTGCCGAGGTTGCCGATGAAGAGGTTGGCGCCGACGTCGATCTGCTTCTTGTCATACGAGGCCTTGTTGGCGCGGAGGGGCTTGCCGAACAGCTTGATCTGGTTCATGATCTTGCAGGCGTAGTCGGCGTCCTCTTCCGAGAGGAACTCGCAGAACCCGAAGCCCTGGTGCGCCATGCTCACGCGGTCCTTGGGCAGGAAGACGTTGGCTGCCGTCAGCTGGATAGAGGAAGGGCGAAGCTCACAAACTGGCCCAGCCTGCAACATGAGCTCCCATATCAACGCGTCGGTGCACCGCTCGTCGAGGTTTCCCTGCTGTCAGCTTGAGAAACAGTATAATGAAGCTTACCAAGTACACCGTCGCCTCCTGGTTCCTGTCCTGCTCCGGCTTGCTCTGCATGGTGGTGGGGAGTGTTGTTGACAGAAGTGGATGGAAGACAGCGACGTTGAAAGTGGTGGAGATCGACGGAAGCAAATTTCAATTACACTTGGTGGCAAAAGGTGGAGGTTGTCACAGAAACGGGATGCATGTACAACGGCGCTCTACAACGTCTACGTGAAGCGGATGAGCATGAGGGTCCACACGAACAGTAGGATGACGGCGACGATGATGCCGATGGTCATGCACGTCGTGCTCCGCCCCTTGGTCGAGACCTTGGACAGCGTGCCCTTGCTCTCCTTCGTGGCGGTGAGGTTGCTCTCCAGCGTGTCCTCCGAGCGCTGGAACATGCTCTTCTCCTCCTCGAGCGAGTTGGAGAAGTGGATCGCGTTGAGCTTGAGCCGATGCGACATCTGGCGTCAGCTAAAGATCTCTATCTAGCTGAAACTCACGTCCGCCAACTGGCCCCCGAGCTCCTCGTGCAGCGCCGCGCTCCCGATCGCGCTCTGTGCCCCGCCCGTGCCGAGCAGGCGGCGCCGCATTCCCTCCGCGCTCATCCCCTCGTCCACCTTGGCCGTCTTGAGGGGTAGCAGGCCCGCCTCGCCGCCCGCCTCGTCCTCGCGCCGCCGCTTGGCAAAGTAGCTCGCCGTGTCCAGCTCCCCAGCCGCGGGGGACATGAGCGGGATAGAGGGGGAGCGGGAGGGCTCCCTCGTCTTCGCCGGAGAGGGGGGAAGGATGGGAGGCGACGCCAGCTCCTCGACCTCGGCCTCGTCCAGCTTGGCGGGCACGGCCTCGTCGAGTAGCGCTACCTCGGTCGGCGCCGAGGGAAGGTCGAGGAGCGGGAGTGCGACGGTCGGCGCCGGCGCCTTGGCGCGCTTCGCGGACACCTGTACAGCATCCTCGGCACGCGCAAGCATGCGCTCCAGCTCATCGAGCGCGTCCTCCGTCGTCGATGCGCTGTTGTCAGCTCGCCTGTGACCAGTGCAGCTCACCCCTCGTTCCCGCCCCGCAGCGCGTCGAGCAGCGCGCGCGCGTACAGCACCGTCTGCCGTCAGCTAAAGGGAAAGGCGAAGCCAGCTGACTCACCTCCCACGTCTTCTGCACCTGCAGCCACGAGCCTTCCTCGCGGCCCGTGGCGAGCGAGTGGACGAGCCGCGTCGCGTTGATCAGCCCGTGCCGGCTCCCAGCGGCTGCGCGCGCAGACGCAAGCACTGCTGGGCTGGCGTTCATTGAGAGGAGGTTGAGCGTCGGGACCGTCGCGACTGCTGCGGGCATGATGAGTGGGTTAGTTGTCAACAGCGTCGTGGTGGCGGCCATCTCGAGCTGGGTCCAGCTCGAAGTGGAGGCCGGCGCGTCATCACTCTCGCGTTTTTCTTCCGCCTTTTGCAGAATATCTCCCATACCTGTGTTGTCCGCGTCGCCGCTCTTCGTCACTTGCAACTCGATTCCAGCATCCACCACCACCGTAGACAATCCCCAAGCCATCTCCGCGCATATCCAGCCCGCGAGACCGCGTATATCACCACTATCTATATTCCTACCCCGTTCTTCCCGTCTTCATCCGACCCCGGGCGACCCGGTATGAGGTGCTGAGCCACCGAGTGGAGGTCGTCCACCATGCCCCCCCGCCGCTCATCTACCACCCGCGCGTCGGCGGGCGCCTCCGCGTCCGACGCGCCGGCCCCCGTCGACGTGGCCGTGCCAAATGCCGAGGCCGGCTCCTCCACCGCTGCGCCGACGCCCCGCTCGCGCCGCGGCCCGCGTGAGAGCGCGCCTGCGAACCGCAAGAAACGGCACATTACCGACCACGAGATGGAGCGCATCCGATTCAAGCTCGGGCCCGAGGGGGCGCTGTCGCGCCGCGAAGAACTCGTGCGCGAGCGCGAGGCCGAGCTCCGTGTCGTGATGGACGCGCACGACATGGCCGTCAAGGAGAAGTTCCACCTCGAGCGCTACGTCAGCATCCTCGAGGGCTGGGACCCGGAGGAGGCGCGCGTCGACAACTCGCCCGTGTTCCTCGATGTGAGCTATGTGCAGTCTGACTAGCTGACAGCAGTACAAGAACACGCAGTACAACCTGCTCGACCTCGTCGCGGCCAACTCGAGCCTCGGGAACTTGGCTGGCCCGTCGCGCGCGAGCGCCGGGCCCATGAGAACGACGAGACGACAGCTGCACTCCAAGACGGAGGCGCATGGCATCGCGAACAGCGAGAAGGAGAAGGGAAAAGGCAAGGCGAAGGAGGAGACGCCGAAGGGCAAGGGTCGCGCCGCCGAGGAGGACACGTCCGTCAAGCGCGAAACACCCCGGAGAGGCAAGGCCGTCGAGCCCGAACCCGAACTCGAGCCGGAACCGCCGGTTAGGAAAGGACGCCGTTCCGCGGCGACTGATATGCCGCCCCCGCCCGTGCCGAAGGGGAAGAAGGCGCGTCGTGCCACGATAGCAGAGCCCGAAGTCCTCGAGGAGCCGGAAGAAGATGAGCCGCGGGGCAAGAAGCGCCCGCGCGGACGACAGTCACTTCTTGTGCCATCGAAGAAGGCGCGTGCGCTCGAGGAGGCGTCGGCCTCTCCTGGATCGTCGCCGGCCCCAACGACGCCAGCGCGCTCTCCGTCACCCACGCCCGCCCCGGCACTGCCGTCCCTCGCCCACCTCCCATTCCCCCCCCCTCCGAGACGACAAACATGGAAGCGCTCCGGGCCGAGCAGAGTTATCTATACAGACCCGGGGCAGCACCCGCCCCCTGCAGCCTTCGGCGGCGACGTCAACGCCTACCTCGCCTCGTACATCCACGTCGACGACGGCGCCGTGACCGACCTGGCGGCGCTGGAGGCGCGCGCCCAGCGCGAGGGATACCTCCGCAACCGCGTCAACTGGCTGCAGCATCAGGGCCGCCTCCTGCGCCTGCTCGACGAGGACGACGAGCCCGAGAAGAAGAAGGAGCGCGATCGCTCGCACCGCCGCCAAGCGCCCACCGGCCCGCCGCCGCGCCAGACCGACTTCCACGACTCGCTCATGGCGCACATGGTGCAGGTGCGTGGCGCGATGATCGCCGAGGCCAAGGCCAAGCCCGCGTACTGCCGGCGCATTGCGCGCATGGTCGCCGCGCACTGGGAGCACCTCGCGAACAAGGACGAGCGGGAGCGCGTCGCCGCCGAGCGCGAGCTCAAGCGCAAGGGGCGTGAGGTCGTCAAGGCCCTCCGGAAACGGTGGGGGCTCGCCACCAAGATCGTGCGCGCCAAGGTCGTCGCGCAGCAGAAGCTCGAGCAGGACCGCCTGGGGAAGGAACACCTCCAGAACATGCTGCAGCGGAGCACGGGGCTGCTGGAGGCGCAGCGCGAGGATATCGTCGGTGGGCGGCCGGACGAGGATGGCGCAGAGGACGGCGCCGACTCGGACGCCACGGATGAAGTGTCCGCCGCTGAGGACAGTGAGGAGGAGGGAGAGGGAGGAGAGGAGAAAGCGGAGGACGAGGAGAGGGAGGAGGTGCCTGACGCCAACGGAACCGCCGACACATCCGCCTTAGAAGCCGCAATCGGGGATGAGGTCACCGTTACGTCCGAGGTTGCAAAGGAGCCCGAAGACGAAAGAGAGGGCGACTCAGACGAGGAGGGCGATGGCGAAAAGGAGGACGACGAGAGCGACGAGGAAGAGGACGCCGTCGACCTGCGGACTCTTGTCGGCATGGAGGTCGACGATGCCGAGGAGGACGACGGCGAGGCAGATGATGAGGAGGAGGGCGAGGGCGAAGCCCAAAACGACGCCAACGAGGACGTAGCTGAGCCATCTGGGGCACCCAATGGCGCAACCTCTCCAGTCGCCTCCGCCGAGCCTGCTCCAGCACCTCCGGTCGAGACTTTGTCACTACCTGCCGCTGCTCCCTCCCCTGCCGCTGCATCTCCTCCCGCCACCTCTGCCGCGGCCTCCCCTCCCTCTTCGCCGCCTGCCCCTCGCCCGCGCTCTAGACGCCTTGCTCGGAGAAGAAAGCTCGAGGTCGCCGATGCGCCAGACCCAGACGCCAACGACGTCGAGTTCGCCGATAGCGCGGATGTCGACTCCGAGGACGCGCAGCTCGACGAGGTCATGGCAGATGCCGAGGCCGCCGACGCCGACTCAGAGGATGCAGGGCTGCAGGCCGACGCGGACCTACCGATCGAGGAACTACTCAAGCGCTACGGATACAACGTTGAGCCTGAAGCAGAGACTTCCGAAGCCGAGGCTACCCCCGGAGGTGTGGCAGAGGGCGAGGACGACGAGCCCAAGCCTCTCTCTGCCGACGAGCCCCCGAAGCCCAGCTCGCCCAACGACCAGTCCCTCACTGACGCCGCGCTCGAGGTGGCGAAGCGCGACCCGTCGCCCGCCCTCGTCGTCGAGGGCAAGCGCCAGCGCAAGAGCCGCACAGTGTGGACTCCTCCTGACGACCAGCCCCAGCAACTTGCGTCCAAGGGCAAGAAGGGCAAGGTGCAGATAGTCGAGCCCGAGTCGTCGTCGGACATTGAGATGGAGTCGACGCCGGAGCTCTCGAGCGAGGATGAAACCGAGGACGACGAGGAGGTCGAGGAGGAAGTGGTAGAGGGTGAGGAGGACCCGAATGCGCCCCGCCTCAAGCCTCCTTTCCTCCTCCGCGGCACTCTCCGCCCGTACCAGCAAGCCGGCCTCGAGTGGCTCGCGAGCCTGTATGCCAACAACATGAACGGCATCCTCGCCGACGAGATGGGTCTCGGCAAGACGATCCAGACGATCGCGCTCCTTGGGCACCTCGCGTGCGACCTTGGCGTGTGGGGCCCGCACCTCATCATCGTCCCCACGTCCGTCATCCTGAACTGGGAGATGGAGTTCAAGCGCTTCCTCCCCGGCATGAAGGTGCTCACGTACTACGGCAACCAGAAGGAGCGCAAGGAGAAGCGCGTGGGCTGGAACACGGAGAACGCGTGGCAGGTCTGCATCACGAGCTACCAGATCGTGCTTGCCGACCAGCACATCTTCCGCCGCAAGAACTGGGTGTACATGATCCTCGACGAGGCGCACAACATCAAGAACTTCCGCTCACAGCGCTGGCAGACGCTCCTCGGCTTCAAGACGCAGCGCCGCCTGCTGCTCACCGGTACACCGCTGCAGAACAACCTCATGGAGCTGTGGAGTCTGCTGTACTTCCTCATGCCAAACGGCATCACGGCCGACGCAACCGCCGTCGTCGGGTTCGCCAACCACAAGGACTTTATGGAGTGGTTCTCCAGTAGGTGTCCAGCTTGAACAAAACCTGACAACAGACCCGATGGACAAGGCGGTCGAGTCGGGCGAGACGATGGACGACGACATGATCGAAACGGTCACCAAGCTGCACACACTGCTGCGCCCGTTCATCCTGCGCCGCCTCAAGTCCGAGGTCGAGACCCAGCTGCCCGGCAAGTTCGAGCATGTTGTCTACTGCCGCCTCTCGAAGCGCCAGCGGTTCCTCTACGACGAGTTCATGTCGCGCGCGGACACGCGTGAGAAGCTCCTGAGCGGCGGGTATCTCGGCGTCGTCAACGTCCTCATGCAGCTCCGCAAGGTGTGTAACCACCCGGACCTGTTCGAAGTTCGCCCCGTGCGCACGTCGTTTGCGGTTGACAAGGGCGTAGCCGGCGCGTTCGAGCCGACGGATCTGCTCGTGCGCAAGCGCCTGCTCGCATCGGCCGACAACCTCGACCTCGAGTCCATGAACCTTATCGTCACGGGACGCGAGGGCGAGTCGGGTTGGGTGGCGGGACACCGCGCTCGGCTGGACGCGAGCGGCCAGCTCCCGTACGCTGTTGAGGAGAAGGGCCGTGTGCGCAAGCCCAAGATGGACGCGCGGACGCCCGCCGGCTGGCTCAAGTACCGCGAGTCGGTTGAGCTCGAGAAACTCAAGGCGCGCTGGCGCGCAATCCGCGATGTCAATCGGCGCCGGTGTCAGAGCGGACCGATCTACGGCACGACGACGCTCGAGATGCTCAGCGACCTCCCACGCCTCCTGCTGCCGGACACCGGTCTGCGCCGCCCCACCGACATGTACGGCTCCCACCTCCCACCTGCGGCAGGGCTGGTGCGCTCGCATGTCGAGCGCCTGGAAACCGTGTCGCCGGTCATCGACCGGTTCGCCGTCATCCCACCCAACGCTGTCGCGCGCGACGTCGCTGCGTACGCACTCCCCGGTGTCGACCCCTCGCTCCCAGAGTTCATCGACCCCGCCTTCGACTCCCTCCATGGCCCCAGCGTCAAGCTGCAGATTGCGTTCCCCGACGCGTCGCTGCTGCAGTACGACTGCGGCAAGCTGCAGAAGCTGTACGAGATGCTCCGCGACCTCAAGGCGGGCGGGCACCGCGTGCTCATCTTCACGCAGATGACGCGCGTGCTCGACATCCTCGAGATCTTCCTCTCGTACAACGGTCACCGGTACCTGCGCCTGGACGGCAGCACCAAGATCGAGGACCGGCAGATCATCACCGAGCGCTTCAACTCTGACTCGCGCATCTTCTGCTTCATCGCCTCGTCGCGCTCCGGCGGCGTGGGCATCAACCTCACGGGAGCCGACACGGTCTTCTTCTACGACTCGGACTGGAACCCATCGATGGACCGGCAGTGCATGGACCGCGCCCACCGCATCGGCCAGACGCGCGAGGTGCACATCTACCGCTTCGTCTCCTCGCACACGGTCGAGGAGAACATGCTCAAGAAGGCCAACCAGAAGCGGCTGCTCGACCGCGTCGTGATCCAGGAGGGCGACTTTACGACCGAGTTCTTTGGGCGCATGGACTGGCGCGACATGCTGGACGACGAGGTGCGCGAGGCGCGCGAAAAGGACGGTGTCGAGGACGTCGAGCTCGAGCCCGAGCCCGAGACCGAGGACGTGGCACAGCACGCCGCGCACGCCGGCGAGGGGCGCGAGTTTGCGGCCGCGCTCGCAGAGGTCGAGGACGAGGAGGACGCGGCCGCCGCGCGCGTCGCCCTCGGCGAGGGCGACATGGACTTTGCCGAGTTTGACGAGGGCAAGAAGGCGCCCAAGAAGCGCGAGGAGAGCGAGCCCGCGCCGTCGGGCGGCGTGTCGCGCGCTTCGGCCAGCGCCATCCCCTCGCACCTCGCCAGCTCGGCGGGCACGCCGACGCCCGCGCCGGACGACAACGACGAGGAGGACGAGTACGACGACGACGACGTCGGCGGCGTCGACGAGTACATGCTCCGCTTTGTCGAGTGGGACTGGGACTACTTTTCGTCACTGTAGGCGGCGCGGATCAGATGCTTGACCGTATTGTATGTACTTGTCCATGTATAGGATTTCGACACGGACGGCGTTTTGCTCTGATTCCCCGCCTGGCCATGCTCGCGGACACACCGCCGCGTCAGCCCTAGGCGGTGGCCCCTACCCGCCTAACTCGCCATTGTAAGGATGCATGATCTAGACAGTGAGATGTAGTGATGTGTGGCCGAGATATGTACAAGGCTACGGGGTTGCGATGCGGTTCTGGACTGTGGGGTGACCTACTCTAGTGTCTAGGGCAGGCGCTGGGGGCGCTCACGCTCGCGCTCGCGTCGGCTGGGGCGAGTCTTCATGCCGTCGGCGGGGTCTTGTTACGAGGCTGGGAGCTCCGTCTCGAGTGCCAGGCGCTTCTCGCCGACTACGTCATGATACTGGTCTCGAGTGAGGAAGCGCACTCGGAGTGCATTGGGCGGGAGCCGCATGGGTGCGATACGAGCGGTGCGCTCGATGACGGCGGCGAGGAGGCGCTGGTACAGCACCTGCTGCCGAGACGGTCAGTTGCCTGGCAGCCCGCCCTGGCCGAACTCCTCGGCAGGAAACTCGTCGAGTCCGACGAGGAAGAACGTCGAGAGTGGGAGACGCGAGGAAGAACGTCGAGAGTGGGAGACGCGAGGAAGAACGTCGAGAGTGGGAGACGCGCGATGCCGGGGACGATGTCCATGGCAACTCCGAGGTCGTTGTTGATCGCGACGATAGCCTCCGCCGAACAGCTTAAAGTGGACCACAACCCGGGCGTCTTGGGCACAGTTCCCCAGCGGTGGAACAGACTGGGGTGCGGGAGGACATTGGCCAAGACAGCAGTGAGCCTCGACGGAGGCCCCACAGCCAACTCGAAGGCGGAACGCGTCGGCACGCCGTGGAGTAGTGCCAGAAGCCACCACGGCCGTCTGGACCCCCCTGAGCCGAATGAAGGGATCGCCTATCGCTGTATGCGTGGAAGCGGGCCGTTGCAGGACCGAAATTGCACGGTCGCATACGCCAGAAGTGATGGCTCGGAACGCGCACGGACGGGTGCTAGGGCGGGCGCGATCCATGGCACGGCTCTCGGCCATCTTTGCCCTGGGGCCTGGAGGCACAACGAAGTCAATGAGCCTCGCCTCGGCGAGGAGCCGGCTGCCTTTCTCGACCTTGTCCTCAGCCTCATCGACCGGGCAAGGCTGGAGGAGCTCGGGCTGAACGGGAAGGCGGTCTCGGAGAGGAGACAGGAGGCACATCGTGGTGTCCGGCAGCAGGCCTGCGACCACGATGTGCTCGTAGAGTACGCGGTCGGCCGTCTCGCGCAGAGCGCGTGACGTGGTGCGCACCTCTAGCAGGGTCTTGTGGTTGGCGCAGCCGACGATCGAGTCCACGATGTCGGGGTAGATGTTGTAGTCGATCATGGTCAAGGAATGTTGGACAGTGTGGGGCGGGGAAGGAGTGGCTCAGTGTCGCCGCCACCGCCGTCATCCTGCGGCGCGTGCAACTCTCAGCCCATGTTGCGTCCTGATTCAGATCCCAAACGACCATGTTCGGCCAAGCTGAAGCACCTCCACGTCTGATTCCACCTCCGCTCCAAGATGACTATTCCTGGATCGCGATTCAGCGTCGTCAGTGGTGTCACATGTTGAGGGCGCAGGTGCGGGGCGGGCGAGGCGTGTGAGACGGGTGGGGACAAGAAGGTCGTGAGGATGCAATGTGCGACGTATACATGTCGGAGGCATGATTGGGTGAGCTGCGGATGGATGCCCACGGGGGGTGTTAGGCACAGAGCGCTCGATGATAATGTGATAAAGAGTTAGTTTGGCCATTTGTGGAGTCTTGGTTGTTTGGGTGATGTGCACAGGTAGATTTGCCCGTGCCCCCCCACTCACTTTGGCCGCAGCCCTGCCACCAACACCACCCACCACTTGGTTGCGCTCACCGCAACAGCGCTCAACAGCCCTTCAGCCCCCGTGGAGAGTGGGCCGTGTACTGTAGATCCTAATGACTCCGTTGTCTCAGTGGATCCCCTTGATAGTTCCTGGCATGGGGCGGGGTTGACAAGCCAGCGAGGAGAAGTGTGGGGATGCGGGCAACGTCGTGCACATTGCCCAAGGGGTGATAAACAGGATGGAGGTGTTGGTATCACGTGAGGAATGCCTAAAATGGCGCAGCCTGTCGATCCTCCGTTCATCACCGCACCGACGTCCTTCCCCTCCCAACCTACGCACGCTTGGCAGACCCGGCAGTCAAGGACGCAGATCTGGGCGAGCACAAGCCAGTAGAACGCGCGTCGAACGGGGCGGCAAGAGACTGCGGAGTGCGTCGACCCAGGGCCGAGGGCCGATATCGCGACCCCCGTTCGTGATCTGACGTGCGCCAAGACATTGCCTGAGGTGCCTGCAGCAACCGAGCCGAGTGTTTCAGCGTCAATTCACCAGTCTCACCGCTGGGGGCGTACGGCGTCATGTCGTGCTGCAGTGTCGGGATATCGGGAGCCTGACACGCCCATCGATACTCCGCTGCTCACACGCCCGCGCCGACGCATCGATCCGGACCTTGGGCCGCACACCGCAGTTCCACACGGCAGCGGCCGCCGCAAACTACCAGCTGCCAGAGCCAGTGCCTCTCGTTCACCGACCCCCTTAAGCAAATACTGCGGGAGATGGGATCTTCTTGTTGCTCATCTTTTGCGGACCCACCATGCCGGTCCTCAACTTCCTACGCAAGGTCGTCGACATTGTCGCGCCGCCGCCGCCAAAGTCGACGGACGGGCGCGACCAGTGGCCGTCGCGCGGCGCCTTCCTCCTCGCCGCTATGGGTGGGTGTGCGGGGCAGGGAAACCTCCTCCGCTACCCATCAGTAGTGTACAACAACTACGGGCTGCAGTGGTTCATCCCCTACCTGCTCGCCGTGACATTGATCGCCATCCCCGCCCTCATCCTCGAGATCAGCGTCGGGCAAGCCTACCGCGGCGGCACGGTCATCGCGTTCAACAACATCCACAAGAGGCTCAAGGGCGTCGGCATGGGGCCCGTCATCGTGAGCTTTATCGTTACCCAGTACTTTACCGTCAACCTCGCGTGGATCATGGTCTACTTCCGCAACAGCTTCACCTCGCCCCTCCCGTGGACCGGCCGCATCGAGGACTTTTACAACAAGGACGTCATCGCCAACCCAGACCCCGTACAGGGAGCGCTCTCCGAGAACGGCAAGAGCGTACTCTCCTACACGAGTTACCCGGACGTCAAGCTCATCGGCGAGACCGTAGGATGGTCCGCCTTCGTCTGGTTCCTCATTTGGGTCTCCATCTTCCGTGGCGTCGGCCTGACGGGCCGCGTGGTCTACTTTACGATGGGGCTGCCAATCGTGAGTTTCCGAGCGCTTGCGAGGCTCTGGGGGTCGTGGGGAGGAGGAAGAGAGCATTGAGGAGGTCAACGCAGTTGGTGAAAGAGCTGGCGGGGAGGGAGGTGGAGGTGGAGGTGGGGGACGGAGCCAAATAAGCTTAACCCCCGGGGCGCAGATGGCGCCGCACTGCGCAGCGGGGCGCAGAAGGGCCCAGAAGGGGCGCAAGTGGGTTCGAGAACAGAAGCAAGATGGAGATGGGGGCGGGGAAGACGATGCGTGACGACTTGTCCCCGGCCTTGCTTTCCGAGACTCTCAGATCTAGCTGACACGATAGGTCACGACCATCATCTTTGTGGGCCGCTCGCTCTCCCTCGAGAACGCCAGCGCCGGCGTCCGCCTCGTGTGGGCAACTTGGCGCTCCGATCAGCTTCGCTCCGGCACCGTGTGGCAGACAGCCGTCGGGCAGGTGTTCTTCTCGACTGGCGTCGGCTTTGGCTACTTCACCTCGTACGCGAGCTACAACCAGAAGCACAGCAACGCGGTCATGGACGCGATCCTCATCTGCGGCTCAAACGTCCTCTTCGAGAACTTTGCCGCGTTCGCTGCGTTCGGCGTGATCGGCTACCTCCGGCGCTGGCCGCAGGACGGCGTCCGCCTCGGCGCCTTCGTCCTCGGCTTCCTCACCCTGCCCGAGGCGGTCCTGCAGATGCCCGGCTCCAACTTCTGGGCCGTGCTCCTCTTCTTCACCCTCATCGTGCTCGGCTTCTCGAGCGCCTTCGTCATGCTCGACGTCGTCGCGACGCTCTGGGTCGACTCGGGCTCCAAGCTCTCCCGCCCCGTCATCGTCACCATCCTCACACTCGTCAGCTTCCTCATGTGCCTGCCGTACTGCACCCAGTTCGGCTACTACCTCCTGGACGGCATCGACCGCTGGATCAACAACGTCGCTCTCGTGTGCGTCGTGTGGTCCGAGGTCGTCATGTCCACCACCGTGTACCGCTGGACCGACGTAAGAGACCAGGTCGGCCTCCCGGCCTTTGTGACGTACAACGTCGGCTTCTTCGGCGGGCAGCTGTTCGGCATCGCCCTTGCGCACGGCATCGGCAACCCCGGCGCCGGCGCTGGCGCCGGCATCGGCTTCTGGGCCGTCATGTCGGTGATCGCGACGCTCATCGCCCGCCAGCCCATCTCGCCCGCCCCGCGCTGGTGGAACCGCCGCTTCCTCGACCGCTTCTGGTACCTCGCCTTCTACACGGGCAACCAGCTGCGGCGCGACCTCAACGTCATCGTCGGACAGGGCCGCAACTGGAGGATCCCGACCTTTGTGCCCTTCCTGTGGCGCTACGTCTCGGGCCCCGTCCTCGCCATCATCTTCAGCTTTGCGTTCCCCGAGTTCCACACGCTGCGCTACGACCCGATGATGATCGCCGGATTCATACTCTCCATCCTCACGCTCACCGCCATGATCGTCGGCTTCGTCATGCCCCGCTACTACGCCAAGTTTATCCCGCCCGAGCGCCGCGACGAGGGCAGCGAGCCCACCACCGCCAATGCGCTCAAGCTCGACCCCACCGAGTCCGTGCTGTCTACAGAGGGGTCGTCACTGGGCGACGCCATGGAGGCCGAGACCAGTAGGGAAAAGTAGTGCACGATGGCCCAGGATTGTATTAGATACACACGATGTCTTCTTGCCAGCTAGAACGAGTACACGGTCACCTCGGTCCAAGTGACGAGATAGAGGTGCTCCGCATCGGCGAACACCCGAACGACATTCAGCTCTCCCAGATCCTGACGTTCGGCGATGATGTGGACCCCCACGCCGACGCACGACATCCTGCCGCGTGTCGACCAGTCCCATGACTCCGACAGACTCAGGTCGCGGCCAGTATTCACGACCTCTGCCGAGAGCCGAGGCGGGGGCGAAATCTCCTCCACGGTGTCGTGGCTGTACGGTGAACCCAGTGGGCGGTGGTGCGCCGCGTCGCCGCCTTTCGGGATAGCGTAGTCGCCCACGAGGAGCATGTACGGGCCGATTGTCTGATCGGGCGCCCCGGCGGGGTCACATGCGACATGTATAGCTCGCAGGCCCATCACCGTCGACGTCACGACCTGGTAGGGGCCGCCGTACTCGAGAGCGAAATGGGAGGCGCCTTCCGAAGCCCTGAGGTAGGCTGTGAGAGTGGGCGGATCGGGGTTGGGCAACGCCTCACCCTCATCCCACCTGTCGAGGCCCTTGATGTCCTCGATGGAGACTTCGCTGCTCTGTTCGGATGCGACACCGTTGTCAGAGCCGCTGCCCTGATGGAACCGGCCTGGCTCACAGCAGTTCGAGGGTGGGATGGGCGGACGCGCACTCTCTTCAATCAAGTGGCGGAGAGGCTTGAGCCGCGCTGCCGTGACAAACATTGAGCACTGGTGATGGATCTCCTCTCCCTCTCGGAAAGGCGTGATAACCGTAGGCGAGAAGACGACCACGAGCAAGCGGCCGAAGACGTCCGGGCAAAGGTGTACTTGACCCAGATCTTGTATGCTGGCCGACTCGGCCAAGAGCCCCGGATGGTTTGGGAGCTCTACGTACACTTCGATGGTTCCTGGGGCAGCCGGACTGTCGGGCGGCAGTGCCTGCTCGTACCGGAAGATGCACTCTGCGGGTCCAGAGTCAGAGCTGGGATGCTCTGGTCGCTCCGCGTAACAGGCTTGATGTGTCGCGTCGTCCCAGTCGATGCCCCTAGCTGGTTTGCTCTCGCGGGCGTGTGGTCCGTCAACGGATGGCAATAGCAGCTGAGTGCTGCCCTGCGGCATGCAGTGCCAGTCGTTCAGGCGTAGCTGCTCGTCCTGGTACCCAGTTGCCGTTTGCTGGCGTCAGCGACAGTATGGGACTATCTCACGGTGACCTGCTTGCCCCTGCGCCAGTCGACCGCGACCCATCCGTTGAGCGCGGCGATGCCGACCTCTGCAATGCCAGGGCTTACGCTCAACACCCATCCAACAACATCCTCACGGTCATATTCGGCGTTCCAGAGACCACAAACCTCAACAGGCGTGGCTTCAGGGTGCGGTACAGCAACGTTCACGCTCCCCTCCCTCCCATCCGGCAGGGCCAAGAAGACGTGGATACGGCAGTAGACGAGTGTGCCCCCGAGGCGCCGGGAGTATTGGCCCACCCGTGTGGTGGTAACCACGATGGCGTTGTCCTCGCCGCACACGCCGAGCCTTTCGAACCGTAACGGCGAGGTGAACGCCCAGCTCGGCGGATCGTCCGCGGGCTCATCGCGGGAGTGCGCAAAGTCGGTGACCACCCACCCCACGAACGGAGCTTGGGCGTCATCCCCGTTCTCGCTCGGGTCAACCATCTCGCGCACCATCAGGCCGCCACTGATCCTCGCGATGCTTTCCCACTCGGTCCCTGCGAGGGCCTCCCCAGTCTTGTCCAACGGAAGCGTGGGCAGCGTGTGGATCGCCCTCGGGGTCAGGTTGCACCAGTTCGTCTGCACGTCGACCATGCGCTGGATGGCGCCGACCGCGCCACCAGGGGTGTCCTTCAGCCGCGCACCGTACGAGTCCGGGAAACCGTAGTACTGCGCTCGCAGCTCGACCTGCAGCGACGAGGTGGTGGTGACGATGCGGTTGAGGGTGCGGCATGTTGCGGAGGCGGCCAGGAGGGTGCGCCAGTCGAGGTGGGACAAGACGGCGCAGAGGAGATGGTCGTGCCCGTCGGAGGAAAAGAAGCCGGAGCCAGACATTGAGAGGAGCAGACATTGAGAGGAGAGTGATGAGGAGGTGTGTGGAGAGGCGAGTGAAGAGCTTCCACATTGTGTCATAGTGGTGTGGTGGAGGCTGTGCTTCCGAGCCCCTGAGGCTTGTGCAGGTGGCCGCACTTCTCGGACGCCGCACTTCTCGGACCTTGCGACAGATACGTGAGACCGCCTGTGTGAACCAGTGATGACTTCCATTCACTAGCACTCGGGCCAGTAGACATGCTTTGTGCCTCCAACCAATGCGTACTGCAGTCGCAAATGATGTGGTTCTTGCGGTAGCGAGGTTGGACAGAACATGGTTACCAAGGTTTTCCCTGAGGATCTGACGCGACTGCTCGAGTCGGGACGGCTGGTCCAGCCGCGCCACCTTTGCCTCATGGTCTCTGACGAACGGGCCTTGCGCCTGCGCAAGATTGGCGTCCTCCGGCAGCTATGCCAGCGGACAGTGTCTTCCATAGTCAATGCCGGGGAGCGCAGCGTGTGGTGCGAGGGGACAGACCGCGACGGCCAGGGCACGAGGACGTACGGGTACTTCCACCTGGCTGCGCGAGCCCAGCAGCCAGAGACACTGGTAGCCGAAACGCTCACGGAGACGTTCGAGATCGTCGAGATGGCTGGCGGCGAGGTGGGCCGCGAGCTCACCCGGCGGGCACGCACGCGAATTGGTGAGACGATGGCGAGATCGAGACCATAAATCAAGGACATACGGGCGGCCGTATCGCTTATCGAAGAGCAACGAGGTGCGGGAGTGCGGGCCGACCGGGCTGTGGTAGGTATGAAGGCACTGGCATTCCTGGCGAAGCAGACTTGGGGGAGGGGAGGCGCGGACGGAGATGGAGCAAGGGTGAGGGGGAGACTACACTGCGATTGACAAGGTTAAAAGTCTAACACGGTTCCCTGAGCATGCGTTTCATCCTGCACAGCTGTGCGCCCCTGCTCACTTCAGCCACTCGCCACCTTTCCCCTTCTCGCTTCTCACTTCTCACCTCTCCACTCAGCATGTCCACCCTCCCAAACGACGTCCTCGTCTTCCTAGCCGACATCCTCCGCGACAAGGGCCAGCTAGCGAGCCTCTCGTCCCTCGCCCGCACCTCCAAACGGCACTACGACGTCCTCACGCCCATCCTCTACCGCCGCCTCACGATCACAAAGGCCAATGCCGAGTCCATCTTCTACGGCGTCCCGCGCAAGCAGCGCCCCCCGATGCGCAGGCCGGAGGCCGATTTTGCAGCAGAGTTCCAACGGTTCAACGACAAATGGGACCGCTGTCTCTACCCCCTGTACTCGGAGTGGTCCGGCTATGCTTCCGACCAAGAGGATGCCGACGGCGACGGCGACGGCGACAGTGATGGCGCGTCCTCGGTTGCAGACTATCCGCCTTGGTCCATGACGCACGACGACGACCTCGGGTATGACAGCCAGGACTATGATGCCGCCTGGCCTTCGAGCGACTCGGAAGAGGAGGAAGAGGAGAGCGACGACCACGAGTCCGAGAACCCTTCGGATGCCCAACACGAGGAGAACAATAGCCAGAATGGCGCCGGTGACGCCGACAACACGTGCGGCGTAGGCAAGGCGGTGGACGGCGGTGACAAGTTGCCGGCCATGGAGATCGCGGAGGCAAGCCTGGGTGAGGACCTTGGCACTGGCAAGTGGCCCGAGCGCCTGGCCCATTGCCGCCACCTCACCTTTGACGAGATGCCACCTCTCTCCCTCGTCCTCGACCTTCTGGATTACCTTCGATCCACCGACTCACCGGGAAACGAGACCGGTCCCACCCTGCGCATTCTCTTCCCAGCCGCAACACATCTGGGTATCTCTCCCAAGACCCAGCGCGTCGTAGCCGACTACGGCGACCCCCTCTGTTTTCGCAGGGAGAGCCACCCCTTCCAGAGAGTGCTCGAGTCGGGACATCTTGTTCGACCGCAGCATGTTTGTCTGACCTCATTTGCCGGCCGGGCTCTACGCCTGCGCAAGATCGACATCTTCCGCCGCCTCGGCACGCGCCCCGTGTCCTCCATTCGCGAGTGGAATGATCCGATCTGGAACGGCAACCCGGACATAGGCTGCAACGATCTCGAAGAAGACGACCAAATTCACAGAGATCGCCGCAGGCGTGTTACAGAGGAGCTTGCCCAGGGCATCGTGCGCGCGCCCCGCGACGGGTCGACTACCATCCACGGCGTCGAGTCCGCCCAGCGCGAGTGGCGACAGACGCCATCTCCGGATCAGGGAACACGGACCTACCGGTATGTTCGCTGTCGTGCTTCACGCTGACAGCCAGGCTCTTCCACCCCGGCCGTGCAGACTCCCTGCTGCCTGCGACCATGGTCTCCGAGGCGAGCGCGATTGGGGACCACGAGCAGGTTGAAATGATCGGCGGGCGAGTCGATCGCCAGCTCACGTCGGAGATTGACGAGCTGGTGCGCGTCGAACCAGGCGACATAGCTGCCGTCAAGGCCCGCTTGGAGGAGATCGCAGCGGCTATCGAAGAGGCCTCCCGAAAACGCAAGGGGGCGTGGGAGAAACTCTGCGTTGAACCTACCAGGCTCCTCCGGGAGGAGGCGCAGGAGCGCAGGCGCCTGGATGAGCTGGGCACCTTCTCCCGTCTCAACGAGCTGAAGGCGGCTGTCGACCGCAGCTTTGAGTCCAGGCCAGAAGTTAGCCGGATGTTTGCGAATCCGCCAGAGGTCATCGAGGAGTGGGACAAGTGGAAGGCGGGACACGACAAGCTCCAAGCGGAGTACGACGCGGAGAAGAAGCGGCACGAGGTGCTAGGCCACAAGGCCCGCCTATGGGAGATGGCGTGTGCCGTAGGGGCGAGTAGGCGGGCACGTTATTCGGCGATCATGCCGTTCGATCAGGCCATCGCGAAGCTCGAGCACGTGCAAAGGGAGGAGAAGGCACGTCTGGAGGAGCTGGGGAGGCGGACACAGCAGGCAGAGAACGTCAAGAAGCTGCGCTGGACGCCGTGGGACGACGCGGAACCTTGTGTAGTGTGCGGGGTCAAGTAGGTGGATGTATCTGCCAGCCACAGTGGCGCCTGTCTCGCTCAACTGTACCACAGCCCATGGTCGCCACCAGAGCAGCGCGACCAACCCCCGGCCGCGACTGACCTGATGGCCACACTGGCGCCGCCGGTGTGTCACCAACACCTCCGCCGCCGGAAAGGATCGGGATCGATAACACGCCGCGCCGAGAGAGCCCCGCCTTCCATTCCAGGTTCTCCGAGGCCCCCAGATCTCCGATAGCGCGTGGCTTGCGCCACCCGATACAGCGCGCAGCTTCGCGCCGATACACCCCTGCGCTATCGGGGCGAGCTGGACATGACTTTGTGCGTTCTCACCCATTCACGCCGCAGCAGCAGCAAAGAAGAACACATGCAGCGACGCGCTCACCACCTCCCCATCGCTGACCATGTCGCTGTCTTCAGACTTGTGGGAGAGCCTCGAGAACACGCTTTGGGACTCGCCGCCCCCGGCGCTGTCCCGCTCGTCCTCGTGGGAGAGCCTTGAGAACCTCGTCACGCCCCAGAGGTCGCAGTGCCCAAGCCCGCGGATGGGCCCCGTGGAGGCGACAACGTTTAAAGGCCTCGACTTCTCGCTGTCCCAGCTCAACATTGACGACTCGAACCAGTGCACCCCGAAGGCGACGCAGTGCGTCCAGTTTGAGCCGAACCTCGACGAGCTGCAGGTCACCCCAAAGGCGCGGCGAGCAGAGGTCGACCCGACCGCGCTGGATCACGCGCGCTCCCTGCTCACGACGCCGAAAGCCTCGCGGTGCGCTCGGTTCGAGACCCCGTTCGATCCGGAGGAGCTCGCCGCCCAGCTCGCCACCCCCAAGGCCCGGGGCCGCGCCGGGGAGGACCGGCCGTACCCGACCCCGGACCCGACCCGCGAGACCACGCCGCAGTCCTCGCCGCCGGCATCCCCGTGGCGCGCACAGACGCCCACCCTGGCGGCCCTCGGGAGCCCGGCGCTCCGCCCGACTGTCGAGCTCCCGCTCCAGCTGCCCAGCAGGTGGCCCCTCGAGGACCTCCCTCCGCACAACCCGCGCAAGCGCGTGGCGGAGCACGCGTGGGGCGGCCAGACGAGCCCCCCGCGGAAGAAGGGCCGGGGGGCTCCGGCGCCGCCGACAGCTCTTGTACGTCCCGCCGAGCGCTGCGCTGACGCAGCACATCTTCTTCCTCGCGGGCGTGCTGACGAGCATCCAGCGGGGGATGGTGGAGAGCGAGGTGCGGTACTGCGTGCAGCACATGGTGGCGTGCCCCCGGCGTGCAGAAGCGTGCGTGACGTGTACGCATGTGTGGCGCACGCTGCTGGGCCACTGCAGCATGTGGACGGACATCAGCGTGCTCGCGGACGCGCGGGTGCCGTACGACCGCGTGTGGGCGTGTCTCGTCGACGTGCTGGTGGTGAGCGGCATCAAGGACGCACAGGACGGGCTCGTGGGGGCAGGAGGCTAGGTTGCGCCATGGTTTGATAGAGTTGTCGCCGCCACGTCGCGCCTCCGGGAGGCTTCACGTGCGGCGTCGCGGACCCCCGGGAAGAGTTCGTAGCAGGAAGGCTGCACGCCTTAGTTTGATGTAGTGCCGTCGCCATCACTTGCAACTTGAGCCATCGCCGTCACATGCAGTGATGTGGATGCGACGTCTCGCACCGCCGCGTCTGTCGCCATCACTCGCGCCACAGCCTCGCCATCACTCACCGGGCCATAAGGCGCCGCTAACCCGTACTCACCATCCACACCACCATGCCCCCAGTCCGCCCGAAGCGCAAGCAGGCCGTGCCGGACGACGACTCGGTCCTCCCCGCGCACACGGTGCTCACGACCCTGCGCATGCCGCAGCTCAGGGACGCCCTCCGCATGGACGTCTTCCACTACATCCAGCAGCACTGCTTCGTGCACCACTGTGAGCGCCCCGCCGCCACCGCTGACGCAGACGGCTCGCACGTCGACACGGCGCACCCGTACGGCCCGCCGCGCGTCGACGAGCTGCACATCACCGCGCCGCGCAGCGAGCACCTCGTGCCCGCCGTGTGCGGCGTCATCGCCGACGTGCTCGAGCGCCCCGTCCGCTACCGCCTCGGCAACGTGTCCGACGTCGTCCGCCCCGCCGTTCTCGCGGACCGCACACACCTCCTCGTGACGGTCACGCAGCGCGCGCACGGCGCGCCGGACCTGTACCGCGCGCCGTGCGGGTGCGAGGGCTGCAGCTCAAGTAGCAGCGGGAGCTCGGACGAGGCCGGCGACAACGGCGGGGAGAGCAGCAGCTCCTGCTCCAGCGGCGGGAGCGGGCGCAAGCGCCGCCGCCTCAGCGCCGGGCGCAGGTACTTCGCCCTGGGAGGTGACAACCCGCCTGCCCTGTCGCGCACGCGCTCGGGGGCGCTCGTCTCGCCACCCCGCCCGAGATCCTCCCTGTCCCCGCCTCCCACCTCGCCCCAGGCCGCTCCCCGCACGCCCACCTCCCAGCCCCCGCCCATCGAGTATTTGTCGCCACGCCGGCCGTCGGCGCCCAAGTCCTCGCCTCCGGCCCCTTCCGCGGTGGAACCGCACCTCTCCCCCACGTCAGAATGCAGTAGCAAGACGGATTAGGAGTTCAGCATGTAATCAGTGCCTTGCCATACCCCTAGCCCTCGTCTCCCTTGTCTCAGTGGTGCTTCTCTACGATCCGTGCACCTCCGTGCACCCGGCGCACAATCTACCCGCCGCGCCTAGATGTGGGCGCGCTCCATAAGCACGGGCGGCTGCTCCTCCTCGACCCACTCGCCCTTCTCAATAATCCAGGTCGAGTACCCCTTCTTGGCGAGGTCGAGCACCTCGACGCGCTCGGGCACAATCGCAACAATGACAAAGTTGAAGTGCGCATGGTCGGTGTTGGGGGGCACGCGGGCGCCGCGCGGCGGCGCGTGGTCGTACTTCTTGGCCATGGGGCCGAGCGAGCCGAACACGCGCTCGCGCTGCTCGGCCCAGTACGAGTACGAGCACTCGTCGGCCGTCGGCGGGATGCGGAGGGTGCCGCGGGCGTTGAAGAACTCGTGCTGCTCGCCGATCACGGCCGCGCGGCCGCGGATGCGGAACTGGTAGCCTGCGGGGGGGACGAACCAGGCGATCTCGACGATGGGGTCGTTCTCCACGTCGAGCACCTTGCCGCTGCAGCGGTCCGTCGCGATCTCGAGGAAGCCCGAGGGCGAGACTGGTGTGAGCCAGCTGGAAAGAGGTCGACTCACAGCCCTGGAAGGTAACGTGGCGGACGCGGGCGTGGCCCCCAGCGGTGGTCGCGAGGGACATCTCTGCCATCAGCTTAGGTGTCAAGGGACTGCAGCTCACCGCGGGCGAGAGGACCGGTCTTGAGCGCCTCCTCGACCTGGGGACGCCAGGGGGCGCGGAGCGCAGCAGCGGGCGATGTGACTTTGGAGCGGGCCATGGTGAGTGTGTGTGAGCGAGTGGGTGAGCGAGTGCGAGTGTTAAGTAGCAGCGCGATCGTGAGGGATCGGGTACAAGAAGCCGCGCCGAGGTCTGAGCGACACCGCTTTGTCTGTGCGAGTGGCATGGGCACGGAGCGGACGGCGGCGAGAGCCGCGTCCATGGGCAACGGAGCGGGGGTGGAGGGGTGCAGATCGGCCGCGTCGTGTGACTGCCTTGTACCGGTGGCAGTGATGGACGTGGCGTGGGCCATGCATCGGGGCGAGCGCGGCGGCTTGCAGGCTTCGGTTGATGATGGCGCAGCCAAACAGCGAGGGCGTGTGCGCGCACGCTCCGCTCGATCGGTGAACTGGTCATCGGATAAAGAGGAGGTAGGACCCGGCTGGCCGTGCACCTTCGGCGGGCACTCATGTCAACCGGCCTCCGACGGAGCTGCGGGGTCGACCAGTGCGGCGGCGGCGGCGATGGTTCCGCACAGATCCCCGCCTCCGCAGAGGTCGAGCACCGCACGAGGTGTCCGTTCCCGACTGGACACAATCCGTGATTGTCATGAGGCTGAATCGCGCCAACGACGTCATATATGGACGACGCGACGACGCGATAACCGCGGCTACTCGACTTTCTCGGTGATCAGCGACGTGGGGGCCAGGGAGGCACGGGGCGCGTCGCAAGTCTCGGTCACCTGTCAGAGACAATGGGAGGAATAAAACACCGCGCGCCGCGGGCACATGTGAGCGTGCCGAGCTGCACAGCAGTGAGCAGAGTGAGCAAGCGAGAGGGGCGAGGAAGGTGCCCGCTGTCCGCGGTGCCATGTCCGAGGAGCATGGGTGGGCTAATTGAGGAACGGCGGTTGAATAGTGGCGACCCCTGGCCCTGTCTCGTGGCTTGCGGCACCACTCACCCACGGCCCACGAGAAGCGCGTGTACGAGAGAGTTGTTGTTGCGAGCGTGACAAGTACAACGTGTGAAAGTTTGTGTCGTGTCCAAGGTCGAGGCTGTTGTGGGTGTAACACCACTGTCGCCGGTGCCACTCTGGTCATGGGAGTTCCTTGACACCAACTCTCCTTTCTCATCGCCCTCGCGTCGCCAACATTCTACGCCCGCAGCCCGCAGCTGATGGCATGCCGACTATGCCGATCAATACGGCTCTTTGCATCCAATGGACGAGCTGTTGCTTGACGCTGTCCAATCCAGAGCAAGGTATTACACGCGTTATCGTGACGGCCGCGCTGCGCGACAGGGGTGACGAGGGGACGTGCAGGGGTGCAGGGGATCCGGAGGGATGGGACGTGCTTGGCACGCGTCCAGTGCCGCCCAGCGTGCCGAGGTGTGTATCAGTTCCCCGCAAAATGGTACGGATCGCACTAATTCTGGAACAACGTGGAGGTATCTTGCGTCTCATGGTGGCTCAACCAATGACAAGACTGGTGTTTCAAAGCAATTGCTTCCGTGGTCGTCCGTGGTCGGGTACATTCCAGGTGGGTGAGGCTTTGGGTGAGGCTTTGGAGACTTTTTCAGAGGTGGCATGGCCGAACAGTGTCCAATAATCAGGGTATTGCCACTTTTTTTCAATATGATAATCCCTGAATGTGCCTGGGATCACTAAGCACCATCGTGTTTGGGTGAGTGGCCAGACACTGCTGCACAGTTGGCCCTCGGTTGGTACGTCACTTTCCTCTCCTCCCACGCCCCGCCGCGCGCCGCCCAACTGCCGCCCAGCCATCCCCCGACCACCCACACCCGCCAGCAAGACTGTAAAAGCTATCACTCTCCCCATCATCTCGCTTTCTCCTACTCGACACTCTCTCATTCCTCTACTCTTCAAGCCTAACCCCCTTCTTACTCCCTCTCACTCTCTTCCACCATGGGCCAGGACAACGAGCGCACTCCCCTCCTCTCCAAGCCCTCTGGCTGCTGCGGCGGCAAGGGCGGCGCCGCTTGCTGTGGCGGCAAGGGCGCGTCCAGCTCCCTCTCCCCCTCCAGCGGCGGCGCGTCCGTCCCCCTCAAGCGTAGCGGCAACGCTTCCAGCAGCGAGGGCGTGTGGCCCATCGAGCGCCGCGCGTCCAGCTCGTCCCTCCGCTCCAACCGCTCCAACCGCCGCATGCGCGTCGAGGACCTCCTCGAGAACGAGGAGCCGCTCCACTCCAAGTGCGGCGCGTCGGGTGGCCAGTGCTGTGAGTAGACTACGGAGGGAAGGTCGTGGTGCAATGCTGGTGTGGTTCGATCAGTCAGCCAACACACACACGCGTGGCATCGCACCCTATCTTCCCTCACCTTCCCCGCCTCCGGCGCATTTGCTGACTCCACAGGCAAGGAGCTCAAGGGCGACGACGAGCGCCACCTGATCTCGCCCGAGATTGTGCGCGACTGCATTATCGGCCTCTCTGACGGCCTCACCGTCCCCTTCGCTCTTACCGCCGGTCTTTCGTCGCTCGGCAACTCGACCCTCGTCGTCACCGGTGGTCTGGCGGAGCTCTGCGCCGGTGCCATCTCCATGGGCCTCGGTGGCTTCCTCGCGTCCCAGGCCGAGCTCGACCACTTCCACTACCTCCGCAAGCAGACCCACGCGCGCGTTCTCCGCTCCTGCGATGGTGAGATGGAGCGTGAGGTCCACGCCATCCTCGGCCCCCTCGGTGTCAAGGAGGCTCTCTCGCGTCTCGTTGCCGAGGAGCTCCTCGAGGTCGAGGACGAGGCGTGCGTCGCCGTCGAGGGCGTCGACAACCGTGCCGACGTCGAGAACGCCATCTCCCAGGAGAAGCACGACCCCAACGTCGGCCTCACCGCCTTCCTCCTCAAGTTCGGCGAGGGCATGGAGGAGGTTCCCCGCTCGCGTCTCTGGACTTCGGCTCTCACCATCGGCCTCTCGTACTTCTTCGGCGGCCTCATCCCCCTCATCCCCTACATGCTCACCGACTCGGCCGAGGTCGGCCTTCTCTGGAGCGTCATCGTCACCGGCATCATTCTCTTCATCTTCGGTGGTGTCAAGACCTACTTCACCGGCGCGACTGGCGGATACCGCGGCTACCTCTGGGGCGCCATCAGCATGACCCTCGTCGGCGGCTTCGCGGCAGGGGCCGCGTTCGGCCTCGTTGAGGTCATGGGCGTCACCGAATAAAGCGCCAGACTCTTCCATCTCTCCCGCCCTCTCTTCGTCTCACCGGTTCTCTCTTGTGCATCGTAGATACCCCTCTGGACGCGGAGTGCCGTGCTCCATCAGCAGTTTCCCAGCTCTTCGTAGCAGTGTATTCCTTTCCTGGCCATATGCCATGTATGCGACATCAAGTTTTCGCCAAGATGACGTGCGAGATTGGAGTGGTGGAGGAGCAAGATCGGCCGAGCGCAAGATTAACCTACCAGGGCGAGACGCGTTTGCCAAGAAAAGCGACGTCTGCTTCAAGCTGCATTCTTGCTTCCTGGCTGTTAGCCGTACGGCCCTGTCATCTGCAGCGCGCTGCTGCGCCACTACTGGCTAGCACCCATGTCAGCGGGTCCAGCACAGGGCGTCGTAAAGAGACGATCCTTTCGAATTGCCAGGACCCACTGGCTGGGACGAGTGATCGAGGATCAAGTGGGCAAGATCGGCAGATCGCCCGACCAGTCAGAGCTCCACCATACTCGGCTGTCCTCCTCCATACCCTCCAACCAATGCCACGTTATGCATACCTCGTGTAGTGTCCGACAATGCGAATGAAAGCTATGGTACAGATGGTCTATGTCAAGTGAGAGCCCAGTCGTCTTGGCCGCTATGCGTCTATGCCCGGTTTGACTAGGTCAGCAGCGACATCTGGCTTCTCCTTGTGCCACGGCTGGAGCTCAAAGTCCTGGGCGTCAGTCACATCCTGTCACAGCAGTGACTCACCATCTTGCCGTTGTCGCGGTCGTGCGAGACGAGGCGCGCCCACTCGAGGTACAGGCGGAACATGTACACCTCGAGGTCCTCTCTCCTCCACGCTGCCGGTTAGCACGCCCTCGCACAGAACACTCACTCCTCTCGACCCAACACTGGCCGTTTCTAGCGATGCGGCGCGCAACCTCGTCGTGCGAGCCCCGCCCCGACGGCGAGCCGCGGAAGAAGGCGAGGATCGAGTAGAGGTCCGAGTAGTCCATCTTGACGGGGACGTACGTGAACCACTCGGGGAGGATAAGCGAGTTCCACTCGGGGAAGACAGTCGCCTTGAGCTTGACGTTGAGGCCCTGCATGAGGCGCGGGAAGCGGCTGCTCCACGCGTTGCCGTCCGTGTCGAGGATATACTTGTACTTGTTGGCCTCCTCCTTAGGGTCCTTGGGAGCAAACTCGATCTCGCTCTGCATCTCGGCGCATGTCCCGTCGCCCTCGTCGCACTGCCACGGGCCCTGTGCGAGCTTGGTGTTTGTGTAGTACTCGCCGAGCGTCTTGAGCGAGTGACGCTCGTACTTTGTCTGCCCGGTAGTACCAACAGGGACCATGACGTCCTCGTCACCGCCCGTGCGGTCGTTGGTGAGGAAGTGAAGGCGCTCACGGTGGTTCTGGCGCCACTGTTTCCCGCCCTGCTTGTTGTGGAACATACCAGTCGCGAGGCCACGCCAGTACAGCTTGCCGTTCTTCTGCTTCCAGGAGGGCTCGATGCCCGGCGTCTCGAACTGCCCGTCCTTGCCGACCGGGGTTATGGGGATGTCCTGATTGAGTGGCGTCTTGGACAACGAGAAGATGGGCAGCAGCTTGGTGTGTGGCTTGGGGCTCGAGTTCTCGACGTGCTCCTCGAGGAACATGCCGTGGTTCTCGAGCAGCGACGGGTGGTCGCAAGGGTTCATGGCCTTGAGGTGGTTCGAGATGAACGTGTCCGTGGCCACTGGTCGTCAGTTGCAGCTTCTGCAAGTGCGACTCACCTTCCTCCTTGATTTTCTTCTTCAGAAGGGAGTCGGCAGGGCACGCCAAGGGCCAGTCGAACTTCTTGATGTCGGTATCGCCAGGATTGGCGACAACCGTGTGGTCGCGCCCCGCCTTCTCAAGCTTGTCGAGTATGTCGTGGTTGACCATCACCATGGGCTGGTCGTGGATGGAGAAGGTCGCGCGGAAGTTGGGCAGCATGTGGAGGAACTTCTCCATCACGTTGACCTGGGCGTCTGCGCGCGGCCGTGTCGACCACCACCGGTCGCGGGCGTAGTTGTCGTTCCACTGCACCTCGACCTTGCCGTTGTTGACGATGAGCGTAAATGTCTCGACGACCTTCTCCATGTCGGCGTTGCGCGACTGCAGCTCCTTGATCGAGAGACCGTAGTAGGGCATGAGCGACTCCATGATTCTGTCGTCAGCTGTGATGCCCAACGTCAGCTCACATGTCAAACTCGTCGATGAGGAGGACCTCGCGGGTGGCCGCGTAGCTCCACCAGTCGTCAAAGCCTTTGGGGGGCGGGCGCCCCCACTTGGCAAGGTACGCGTTGTACGCCTGCTCGAGCGTCTTGCTCTGGCGGTTCATGAGCTCGCCCCACCGCCGTTCCCCGCGCGCCAGCAGGCCAAGGATAGGGTGCGCGCCCTCGGCGCTCGCATTGTTGACCTGGACGACGCCGGGCGAGACCTCGGTGAGCTGCATGCCGTCGGCGAGCGCGCGCTCCTGAGGCGAGAGCGCCTCGACGACCGAGAGGAAGCGGCACGTCCCGTCGGCCTCGTACTCGGCGGGCATGTCGGGGAGGCCGCCGTTGATGAGGGGAGGAATCCATTTAGAGGACGACCACAGCGGGGCATCGGGGTCGCGGTGCATGTAGCTGGGCGCGAGGACGGGCGGCAACGCCGATGGCGCAAACGTGTGGAGGAGCAGAAAGATGGCCGCAATCACGCCGCCAATCATAACCACACGGCGCGGCAGTGGTAGCCGCACTGGCAAGCCCATGATGCGGAGAGGGGAGGGGGGTAGCGGCGGTCAAGCAAGAGTGATGAGCCAAGGCCGACGGGATGGGAGGATTCCCGGGGGCGCGGGGCGAGTGGGAGAGGTGGAGCGGGTGTGGAGTTGTTGGGTGGACGTTGATGAGGTCGTGTGTCGTGAAGGATGAAGCAGATTGTCGTGAAAGGACGCTAGTGAGGAGAAGTGGAGGAAGGAAGAGTAGAGCAGAGTAGAGTAGAGTAAATGGAACAGAGTAGATGGATGTATGGGGGTGGATGGAGAGATGACACGTAGAGAAGCAAACGTACGTCCCACTTGGCCACTTGCCGGTCTTCCAGCCGGATACAGAACTGCTCCCTGCAACTCGTCTTGCTCCTGCCTGCTTGCCTGCTTGCCTCCCCTGTGGGGGAGAAGAGGAGAGGAAAGGGTGCGTGCTCCGAGGGGCCGAGCAAGGTCTAGCTCTCCCTGCGTGCCTTGCAGATCGACCAGATCTTGACCTTCCATCCTCTTCAACGCTCAACTCGTCTCGTTCTCTGTCCACCAAGCCAACTTCCAGCGGAGCGCTCTGCCCATGGCGGTGACGTTGGCGGCGAGCATGCTGGCAATTAGACTAAGAGCAAGGGGGCGCAGAGAGATCAGGATGGATCAAGGATGGGTGAATTGGTGTCGAGGGTATGTGCTGCGCTTGCGCACGGGGCGCGCGGGAGGGAGAATGCGCCCCTGGCAGCTGGCAGCTGGCGAACTGGCAATCCGCGGTCCACGGCCCAGACTCTGCGACCGTACCCCCCCTACCCACCTATCATTTGACCAGCTGCGGATGGCATGATCCCATCCCCGTCTCCAAGCACACCCTCGCTACCTCTCTACCTCTGCCTCTAGCTTCACACCCACAACCTTACCACTGAGGTTACCAAGTCGACCGCCCAGTCCAGGCACCCTGCTGCAGCTGGACTCTCATCTGGCTCAGGTCAGCGTGCTGCGAAATTCTCCTCTGAATTGTGGTGCACAGGACCCGACTGAATTGGCGGCGGTCCAGGCGCTCGGGCGCTGTCCCATGTGTGATGGAGCCGCCACTGGCGCGGCGCTTCTCGTCGGCGCTGCGGACATGCTCAACCAACTCAGTATTACTTGATGCGCGTCGTCATACCGCGATCTAGCTTAGGTTTGAGGAGGGCGTGGGTGACCGGGCCAGGGCGGGGGACGCTCGGCGCCGAGACGCGAGACGCCTTGGGTGTGGGTGGGGTGACGTGTGGCCAGGAGGGGACGGGTTGCTTGGGCGCTCCGTAGCGGAGGTAGGCCGAGGCTAACACTGGCCGTCACGTCGCCGACAAGATGAGATCAGCGAGGTGCGGCTGCGGATCGAGCGATCCCCGCAGTCGCCAGATGGCTGTGGTTGCTGAACTGCTGAGGTGCGGCGCGTGCTGCCCCACTCCTCTGAGTTGAGTCACGTGATCTTAATGCAGAGGGCAGTCAGGCCCGCCAACCTTCGTGCACCTTCCACCCCCATTCAATAGGCGCGTGGGTGTTGGGTTCGACCTCGAATTGCCATCAGCCCATCAGCTGAACCGCTCGAACATCGAACAGCTTGCTCATCATCTCATCTCATCTCATCTCATCTCCATCTCCCACCATGCCGACGCTAAAGTTCTGCGGCGAGTGCAACAACCTCCTGTACCCGCGCGTACGTAGCCGTCCACCACCCAACTGACGCCAGAGCGACAACCTCAACAAGGTGCTGCTCTACCAGTGCCGCAACTGCCAGTACGCGGAGAACGCGACGTCCGACCCGGGCTGGGCGCCGTGCGTGTACAAGAACGACCTGTTGACGGTCGCGCGGTGAGTGGGCGTGCTGGGTGGGCGGTGGAGCAGGCGGGCGCGGCGCTGTCGGAGATGGTGCCGCTGCTGGCGTCGGTGGCAAACCACGCCCGGGCCAGCTGTGTTGCCTGCGAAGCTGACCCCAGTGAGCAGGCGGGCCAGACGCAGGACCTTGAGACGGACCCCACGCTGCAGCGCAGCCCGATCCAGTGCCCGCAGTGCTTCAAGAACGGCGCCGTGTTCTACCAGGACCAGGCGAAGCGGCACACCACCAACATGACCCTCTTCTACTATTGCATCCACTGCAAGCACCTGTTCCGCGACGAGAAGGCCGTCGCCAAGTCGTCGTACTAGCGAGCGTACGAGTCGAGCGGCGGCGAGCGCGCGAGGTGGATAGACGCGCGGGGTTCGAGATACGTCCGAGGCTGCGTTGTGTAGATTAGGGTGGCGTAGAGGCTAGCAGAGAACCAGCATTGGTATACCCTCATGCACTGTATTCTATTGTCTGTGATGGCGGCTGATTGATGCTCTAGCTCTGGCAAAGTGCATAGTGGTGTGATGATGCAAGGTATGATATGTGCTTCTTCCTTTTCCTTCCGCTCACGCCGGGTCGTCCATCACCATCCCCCCGTCCTTGAGGTACTTCATGAACCGGCGCCACACCTTGACGCCGTCGCGGGGCAGTGCCTCCGCGGCGTGGTTCCCAATCCGCGCGGCGTTGAGCGTCGCCGCCGATCCGAGGATGATGAGCCCGCGCTTGGCGCGCGTCAGCCCGACATTCAGCCGGCGCCAGTCGGCCAGGAAACCAATGTACCCCGCCGGGTTGCACCGCGTCGTGCTGAAGAGGATGACCTCCTTCTCGCGCCCCTCGAACCCGTCCACCGTCTTGACCTCGATGTCCGCGACCTCGGCCGCGCGCTCGCTTCCCAGCCACGCCTGGAACGCCGCGCCGCGCGCCGCGTCCCCCGTGAGGTACTCGGAGATGGTGCGGATCTGCGCCGCGTACGGCGCGATCACACCGATGTCGCTGCCCTTGAGCGTGGGGTTGTTGTGCAGCAGATCGGCGACGATGTCGCATACCCGCCCCGCCTCGTGGTGGTTTGCGATGGAGCGGTTCTGTGGGCTCTCGGGGAAGTCGTGGTTCAGGAATGTGACGTTCATCGTCTCGCCGCGCTCGTTCGGGAGGAGGAACGCGGTCGCGGGGGGCTCGAGGCCCGGGCGCACCCGACCGTCGGGGAGGCGCGTGCCGTCGCGCAGCGCGCCGTCATAGAACGCGCCGGCGCTGAACGCCGAGATGCTCGGGTGCATGCGGTACTGCGTGTCCAGCATGATGGAGGGGATGTGGTGCTCGTGGATGAGGCGCTCGAAGAGCGAGGTCGCGAGGCCGCCAGCCTGCGCCGCCTCGCTCACGATGACGGGCGGGAGCTGCTTGTGGTCGCCGATGATGGCGACCTGCGCGCTCCCCTTGGTGAGGGGCACGAGGGAGAGCGGCTCCGTCGCCATACTCGCCTCGTCGAGGAACACGAAGGGGAAGTCGATTGCGTTGAGCCACTGGGAGGTGGCCGAGAGACAGGTCGAGCATACGACGTCGGCGTCGGCAAGCACCTCGAAATGGATGCGCTGTCTCATCATGAAGATGCGCCGGTTCAGCGCCGCGCTCTGCTTCTGCTTACCCTCGGAGGCCTGCTTGCTGAGGCCCCCGTCCGTCATCTGGCTCTGGATATCTTCGCGCTCCCGTCTCAGCTTGTCCAGGAAGCCCCACAGGGGGTGTTTCTCGAGGAGCGCCTCGAACGTCACGTCCTGCAGGGACTCGGGGACGCGGCTGGCGGTTCCGAAGCGCACGACTTTGAGGCCGTGCTTTCGTAGCCCGGCAAGCACGTTGTCGACCGCGACGTTGGTGTGCGCGCACACCAGGACCGGGTGCGGCACCTGCCAGTGCTGCTTGAGCAGCTTGATGGCCTCGACGATGACGCGCGTCTTACCTGTCCCCGGCGGGCCCTGGACGAGGCTCAGCCGCTCGCTGAGCATCATCGCGATGGCGCGCGTCTGGCTGTCGTTGAGCGGGATCTCGGGGTCGCCCTCGACGACGAGCGGCGCAACCCCAGCGGGTGTGCGGTACCGTCGTGTCCATGAGTCGATAAGCTTGTTCTGCGTGAGGAGGCCGCGAGGCATCTCGGCATCGTGTGGTGTTGGGCTCACGCCCGCCTCCATATCCCCGGGGGCCATGTTGTGCGTCTCGGCCGCCACCCCGTCCTCGACGCCCTCGACGTCAAGCTTCGGCGTATAGTCGGCCTGGAAGCGACGGAGGAGCAGGTCACGCAGCGCCGTGCCGTACAGGATGCGCTGCTCGGGCGTCTTCTGCCGCGTCGCATCGTGGGCGGCCAGCACCTCGTCCTCGATCGTCTTGGGAGGCGGCTTGGCGGGCTTGTCGGCGAACTCGGCCATGTCCTGCGCCACGGGGTCGAGGTTCAGCCGCGTAATCGCCTCCTTCTGCTTCTTGAACGCAAAGTCCGAGCACCCAATGTCGATGCGCCACTTGCCCTCCCCGATATCCGGCGGCGCGAGGGGGAAGATGACGCGCACATGGCCCTTCCCGTGGCTGAGGACGTTGCCAGTCAACGGCGTGTCCTCCGGCCCCTTGGGGTCCGGCACGGCGTCGGAGAGCGGGTCCGTCCGGCTCAGTATCACCGTCTGGCCCGGCTCGAACTGGTGCGGCGGGAGGGGGCGGGTGGCTGCCCGCCCAGTCGCGTAGAACGAGATGCACGTGCCCTCGACCTTGAACTTGGGCTGCCACGCCGTGCTCGCGCTCATCTCGGCCAGCATGTACCCCTCTCTGCGGAGCTGCTCGTCGGGCCACTCGCGCAGGCGCACGGCAAACTGCCGCTCCGCCTCCTCCTGCTCCGCCTGCAGCAGGGGCACAAAGTGCTCGGCGTACCGCCGGATCTCGGCCCACAGCGGCTGCACCTCGGACACCTTGGTCATGGGGGGCGGGAGGCGGGAGCGCCACGCGTCGGGGTACCAGTGCCGCCCGCGGGCGCGGGGGAGGGCGGAGAGCGCGCGCCGGCGCCAGTCGAAGCGCGTCTCGCCGGCGCCGGGCACGGTGCCGGGGGGGAGGGGCGGGGTGGCGGCCTCGAGGGCCGCGAGCTCGGCGGCGGTCCGGCGGCGCCGGCGGCCCTTCTTGAGCGCCACGTCGAAGGAAGTCGGGGGCGGCGGGGTGGGGAGCGGGCGCGCGGGGAACGGCGGCGCGTCTGGCGGCTCGTAGTCCTCGTACTCAAAGTCCGAGTCGCGGACGGGCATCCACTCCTCGACGGAGGGGACTGCGGGGGATGCGGGTTTGACGGGCGCGCGCAGCGACGCGTACGCGTGGTCGAAGAGGGCGGGGTCGTCGTCCAGGAACTGGGGGGAGACCGCGGCGTTGACCGCCCTGGTACGCGCGGTGCGCATGGCCGCGGTCGCGTGGATGGCGCGGAGGGAGGGAGGGCGCAGAGTAGGAGAGGGGAGGGCATGTCGTGGGGCTATGCGCCCCGCGGAGAGCCGCAGGGCCGGGGGTATTGATCTCACGGGACGGTGCAGGATGGGCGGAGTGGCATGGACCGGGTGGATGTTGAGGAGGGAGGAGGGTTAGTCGACCGACGCGTGATTGATGTTTTTGTCTCGGCCTCTCAGGGCGGTGGCAAACCAGTGGCGGATCAGCCGCGTCATCTGTCATCTAGAAACATGAGGACGCGATCTGCCCGCGACATGGCAGGAAGAGCATGCATAAAGAGATTCTGAATGCATAGCTAGTCATGCACGGCGCGAGTGGATGCCGAGGGTGTGAACGTGTGAACGCGATTCGTGGCACAAAATCAGCTCGAGAAGGGCCTGGACCAACCAGGCAGTAGCAGCCGGCGTCTGTGCGCCCCCTCTTGCCTCCTCCCTCGCACGCAAGCCGGGGATGTAATGCCATGATGCTAGTGGTACAGTTGTCTATATTCTCCTACTCTTCTTTTCCCTTGGGATGTGAGAACACGGTCCCATGGTCGACGAGCACGCGCCCGCGCGCCTTCTCAACGGCGAGGATCTCGGCCTGGCCCTCCTCGCTGTGCTCCCACTCCTGCTCAGCCTTGAACCACTTGCCAAAGTTCTTGTGCAAGAGCATCAGGCCCAACACGGCGGGGAGGTACCACAGCGAGACAAAGAAGACGCGCTTGGCCGTCGCCTCGTTTGTGCGGCGGTAAAAGTCCCACGCCGACTTGACAAAGTAGGCATTGGGGACGGCCGAGGTGAGCGCAAAGCTCCAGTCGACGCAGCCGGTGAGCGGGGCCATGACCGCGCACACGGGGACGAGGATGAGCGCGTGCCGGAGCGAGACGAGGGCGTTGAGGCGCGGGCTGAGCACACTCAGCATCGGGTAGCCCGAGAGGGCGTAGAAGGGGCGGATCATGTAGGAGAGCGCGTTGAAGTGCGGGAACTGCCACGAGAAGAGGAGGACGCCGAGCATCCACGCCGTCATGGGGTTCGGGAGGTCGGGGAGGCCCTCGACCAGCGGCCAGTGCATGAGCAGCGGCTGCTCGGCGGTGGGCCAGAGCGAGCCGCCTGTCGCCGTCCAGCCCATGAGCGGGGTGATGGCGCCGACGACGGCGCCGACCCACGTGTTGGAGACGCTGAAGCGCTTCATGGGCGTGTACACGCCAGAGTAGAGGAGGAGGTTGCCGATGCCGAGCAGCGCGGTGGTGGGGTTGCAGCCGAACCAGAGGATCGAGCCGCCGAGCGCAGTACAGACGACACCGAACGAGGCCGCGTGGAAGGGCGTGACGCGGCGCGCGACGAGAGGGCGCACACGTGTGCGAGGCGTCTGCGCGTCCAGGGGCACCTCCATGATCTGGTTGAACGTGTTGGCGGCCGCCGAGGTGAGGAATGTGCCGACAGTGAGGCAGGCGAGGACGGGAAGCGAGAGCGGAAGCGGCGACAGAGCAAAGCCGGTGGTTGCCGTAAGCGTCATGAGGATCGAGAGGTTGCGCTTCGAGAGCTGAGCGTAGACCTTGATCAGGCGCGGGAGAGTCATGGGGGGGAGCGGCTTGTAGGCGGCGAGCGGCGCTGCAGGGGCCTGGGGAACGGGCATGGGAAGGTCGGCAAGAGGCTCAGCGGGCGCGTTGGCGGCCTTGTAGACAGTGCGGAAGTCCTTGGGCGGCTGGGGGACCTCGGCCTCGGACGCGAAGCGGCGCGCGCTGGTGTGCAGGCCGCGGCGCTGGACGACGGAGGCGGAGACGGGCGTCTGGACCGAGATGGCGGGAGGGTCGTTCGACTCGGGCTTAGCAGGGGTCGAAGCGGGCTCCTCCTCGGTCTTCTCCTCGCCAACAGGGTCCTTGATCTTGGCCATCTGGCCCTTGACCATCTTGCGGAAGCGGCCGTGGGGACGCGTGATGAGGTCGTCGTACGAGCTGTCCTCCATGATGGCGCCGCCCTCGAGGTAGACGACGCGGTCGGCCTGAGCGATCGATGAGAGGCGGTGCGCGATGAGGATGACGGTGATGTCAGTGTCGTTGAACAGCTTGTCGAGGGCGGCGTTGACGGCGCGTTCCGACTCCGAGTCGAGGGCGGACGTCGCCTCGTCCATGAGAAGGACGGAGGGCTTGCCGACGAGCGCGCGCGCAATGGCAATGCGCTGACGCTGGCCGCCGGACAGCGACGCCTTGGTGATGATCGTGTTGAAGCCCTCGGGCATGCGCTCGATGAAGTCGCAGTGCGCGATGCCCGCGGCAGCGACAACATCCTCGCGGGTCGCCTCGGGGTGGCCGTATTTGATGTTGTCCTCGATCGTGCCACCGAAGAGGATCGGGTCCTGTGGGACGTAGCCGATGCGCTTGCGCCACGACTCAGGCTCAAACTCGCGGATGTCCTTGTTGCCGAAGAGGACCTGGCCGCCGGTGGGGTCGTAGAAGCGGAGCAGGAGGAG